>WWET01002070.1:14008-27839 GCA_011038615.1 Limnodynastes dumerilii
GCAGGAATCACGAGAATGAGGCAGATAACCAATAGATAAAGCAGCATGTTCAGGGGAAAACCGCCATCACATATAAGGGAGCTGTGGCCAATCAAGTAGCGAGGTGTGGCAGGTATTGTATTGGCTGGCATCCAGATCACCTAGCAATATCTGGACACTCAGCCCACAGGACAGAGAGCAGCCGGAGGCATGGAGAGGCAGATGGCGCAGCACAGTGAGGGCTTGTAACATCTGGTTTGTCCATGAGCCGATTTCTTTCTATTTTTTTGTTGCTGTTCCAAATTTTTGTTTCTATAACCAGGTGTTGCGAAACTACAATTCCCAGCATGCTTTACCTGCAAAAGCATAGCTGGTACCTGACAAGGTTTGACGGGAATTGTAGTTTCGCAACACCTGGAGAGCCGCAGTTTGCCTATCCCTGCACTAGGCGAATATCACAGAGTGTGTGACCAGGTTACAAAAAGCTATATATTTGTTACACACATTCCAGCATTAAATACAATTAATCATAAACGCATATAAAATCTATAAACATCTAGGACTGAGGAGGTAAAGCACTACAGTTATACATACATAAACATAACAATAATAATAATAATAATAATAATAATAAACACTATGGACAAGATCCAAAAATCTGTTTATTATTTGGAAACAAACCACTAACCACTCTCCTTGCACAGACTGACCGCTAAGACTTACACCCTGCCTAAATTTTACAACCAATAAAGGACTAATAATAACATTCTAAATAACATACAAACATAATAAAGTAGCCTTTACTGTACAATTCAATTATTGGTTGCTTGAATTAATTTTTTACTTTTTTTTTTTAAATTAATATAAAAAAATTAGTGTCTGTATCATCTTAATCTGGCCCTGCAAAGAGTTATTACCTTCTCCCGTTCTCAGTTACAGGACTGGGCGCCATCCCTCTCACAATAAGGCTATTCCCTTACCACAAATACTTATAGCCTTCACCTGTAAGCCATCTGACCAAGTATCTGATTAATCTACCCAGATACATACATCTAGTTCACATCTAGATTGAAACGCCACAGACTCCCCCGATACACACACGTGCAAATGTATATATTTGAGTTTATTATCACTGGATGGCAAATGTATATCATATACACTATAATATATGCGCGTGTGTATGTGTGTGTGTGTGTGTATATATATATATATTTGAACTTATCTTAAAAATAAAATGAGATGGAGAGGATAGCCATACCTTGTGAGTTAGACACTGCATGAGCCGATTTCAAAAGCTGTTTGTACAAAAACAACAAAAAAAAAATGTCAAAATTAAGCAGCATGATATGGAGCAAAGAAAAGAAAGCAGATGTACTGAAGCCGGGAGCATGTGTGAACGAGCAAAGGAGCAAACAATTCAAATGTACAACACAGGTCAATACATGACAAGCTCATGAGAGCTTTATTGCAAGGTAATTGATCATGAATAGGACCTCTATGGGCCCGATTCAATGAACCGCAATGATATGGTCATGATGTAAATGCGCATATTACTGTCTATTACATTAGCCAAACATCTCAGATTTTTATGCGCACCCCTACTGTGTTTGTGATCAATTGGATTGGGTCCTATGCGTTTATACAGAAACTCTCTCTCATATTAACAAGGAATGATTCTGCTAAAGAAGGACAAATACTAGTTCCATACAGTGAGCCGGATCCAGGCTTGCATCTGTCACCCCACTTACGCATGTAAAGTTTTGAGGGGTAGGGCGCATGCGCCCTCCAGATGTTATGATATGTATTCCATGGAAAGGGGCTGTGCTTCCTCACCAGCTGCCAAGGTGGGTGGAGGGAAGCATTTAAATTGAACAGTGGGGGGTGGGATTAGGTATTTATAAGTGGATCAGTGGGCGGACGGCAGCGTAAATCACACAATATCCGCCCGCTGATCTGCTCATGAATACCTAATCCCACCCCTACTGTACAATTTAAATGCTTCCCTACGCCCACCTTGGCGGCTGGAGGGGAAGCACAGCCCCTTTCCACGGCGGAGTGACAGACCGGAAACTGTAGTTTTCCATGGGGATGTATGGTTTATAAATATGTCCTATTTCATTTTCCTGAGATAATCATGTGAAAACAGGCATTATGACAGGAAAATGATCTTTATAAATAGACCCCATAATATTTTTACAGTTACATAAAAAAGTGTGTTATGTAAAGATTAGGTAAATAATCTTCTCAATGATTTGAAAGTTAAGGGGGTTGCTCACAAACAATTCTACAAGTTAAGGCACCCACTTGGAGAAGTTACAGGGCAGGGTTTTAGCCAAGACACAAAGCTCAGGGTTACCTACAGTAAACAGCTATATTAAACACGCTGTACCACAAATCCCATAAATATCCACTGCATGTGTGTTCTATTATGCAGACTTATTTCAGAGTCCCTGTGGAAGAAATAGAAAGCGCAGCTAAGTGCTACCTAGAAATAAAGCCTCAGATGAGTGTATGGTAAATGCTGCCGGGAACAATGGCTATTATTCTCCCTATATAACAAAGCTAACATTTAAACTTGCTAATCATTTTTGCTGCGGCCATTACTGACAGTCCTGGTAAACGGACACTTGTAGCAACCCTATTGGAGGCTTTGTAACATGTGATCGGGATGCCAAGTAGCCCTCACATAACATGATTTCTAAAAATAAAAGAAACATCTGCGACTTTAGTAAATGATTTAACTGTTTATTCTCCCAGAGGGACTGAAGCAAGGAAGACCTGCCCTGTTATTGAGCATTCTGGGGAATGGGGGTGACAGTCTCTGCTCCGCTTGGCAGTACCTGCTCATTCTGCTTCTCCAGGTGTTCCAGGTGCTCCCCCTGAGCCTTTTTCAACTGGTCCATTTCCTTTGATTGTTTCATTGCCAGCTAAAAGAAAAGAAGATTACTTTAAATGTCACCGTTGTTAATCAGGACACTAAAATTAAGACTTTCATCATTTCCATTTAACAACTGTTGTGTAGTCTGTTATTTTGTAGTTAGATGTGTCAGAAAGAAAGACATTTCGCGAGGCAGAACAGTGACAGGCTGAAGTGGTTGTCATGGCAACGTTAAGCCTGCCATTATATGCCTCTCCGTCTATTCTTATACTAGATCAACAGTTTGTTTCCCTTCTATGGACAATTATATGTGTTCTTTTGTACAATAGGCAGAATTATACATACTTTACAGGACTAAGACAGCAAATGCCTTCAGAAACGCATTTTATAGATAGTAGTCGTCCATTCTTTTTTTGTAAAAAAAACAAGGGTGCAGGAACTCACCCCTCAGCAGCCGTTATTGCAGCCCCCTATAATTTTTCATCCTTTATTGCAGCCCCCTCATAAATTTCGGTCCTTATTACAGCTCCCTTATAATATTTTATAATTGTGCCCCTTGTAATGTCCAGCTTCCATGTGTGTCCCTTTTAATACCCATCCTCCATTGTCTGCCCCTTTTAATGCCCAGCCTCCATGTGTGCCCCTTTTAATATCCAGCATTCATTGTCTGCCCCTTGTATGGTACAGCCTCCATTGTCTGCCCATTATAATGTTCAGCCTCCATTGTCTGCCCTTTTTAATATCCAGCCTCCACTGTCTGCCCCTTATAATGTCCAACCTCCATGTGTGCCCCTTGTAATGTCCAGCCTCCATTGTCTGCCCCTTTTAATGTTCAGCCTCCATTGTCTGCCTCTTATAATGTCCAGTCTCCATTGTCTGTCCCTTATAATGTCCAGCCTCCATGTGTGCCCCTTATATACAGCGTCTATTTCTGCCCCTTGTAATGTGCAGCCTCCTACGAGAGTCCTGTAGAACCAAATCTGTTGCTAGAATGGAAGTGAATGCATAGGTTCGATCACTGCCATTCGCAGTAACAGGTTTGGAGCCCTGTATGACCTGTACTGCACTGTTAAAAGCCCTGCTGCATATACAGTGTGGCAGGGGCTTTAAAAAACAAAAACCAAAAACAACTTTGTCCCGAGAGTCTGATCTCTCAGGACAAGTTGTGAGTCGGGTAGGATAGCGGGACAGTCCCCTGAAAGCAGGACTGGCCCGCTGTAATGAAAAAGATGCCTGATCGCCGTTCTGGTGTGTCCGGCATGAAAAAAAAGCCCCGGTAGTCAATTCATTTATTCAAAATATAGAACAATACAAATTGTTGCACAAAGGCTTTTAAAATTTAAAGCACCGCCTTTCCTATGCACAGTGCAGCCATTTGTATAATTTGTATAATCACGGCAATGTGCTGGGAAGTTGCAGGGAATCATTGGCTGGTGAAGTATATGTTTATTTTCTAGCCTGTGTCTGTACTAGTCACATGTACTTTGTATTTGATGCTTTGTTATGCCACCATGGAAATTGTGTGTGGACTTTCATACTGCAGCACGGGTTAGGGCATCCCGGGATTAAGCCTGGTATCGACCAGGCTCGCGGACCAGGGCAACAAACCCCCGGCTGACCCATTTACACCGACATCCAACCAGGGTTATACCGGGGTCCATAACTCGGTGTAAAAGGGTTATTAGTTTGGTTAAATAGATGAATGAACGACTGTCTGAATAGTGTAACCCAGTGCTTGCCGAACTATCTGAATGTTTTACTAGGCAATCCAATCACACCAAATTGCATATACGTCCGGTGTTTACTGTTTTTGACTACTGCGCATGTGTAGTCAATTTTTTTACGTAATCTACGTATCTTTTCAATAGATTGCGTAAACACCGGACGTGTATGCAATACGTCCGGTGCTGTAAATCCGACCCTCTAGACCATAACATTAATATTCTGGTTGATTGTTTTAGAAATGAATACAACCACACAAATACAAATGATTCGATTGTTGCATAAAAGTCATACTTGTGTCATACTTCCTGACTATATATAGGGGACACTGAAAAATAAAGGTGCATGGAAATAAGGTTCTGTAACCCATTTCAACCAATCGGAACTCTACTCTTTGGGCTCTATTTACTATCATTAGCGCCTTGAGCGCCTCGCAGTGAGCCTAGCAGGACCGTGGGAAGTATTTATTAACACTTACCCCTCCGGCGAGGTCCCACGACGGTCAGCGAGCCTTTTGCTGACATCGGAGTCCTGGCGCATGCGCAGTAGATGCCTTTTGGTACTTTGAAAATTTCAAGTCTCAAAAGGCAAGCTCACTGCGCATGCGCCAGGATCAGAGACAGACGCGCCCGGTCAGGTAAGTATTAAAGCTTCGGTTTCTATTTTTTTGTTTTTTTTTATTAAATATGTTTATTAGTTAAAAATGAGTTAGAAATAGTTAATGTATATTTTTTAAATACTTTTTTTTTACTTAGATTTTAATGTTTTTGTACTTAATTATATTCCCGCGGTCTCCCGATATGTACCCCCCCCCAATAACAGCTATTAGGGGGAGGAAAAGGGGGGTATATTGGGAGACCGCTGGAATACTTACCCTTACGCCATCTTCAGATGCCGATTTTTAACGTGTCGGCGCGGATTGTTAAAATCCGCGCTGACACTTAGTAAATACCAGTCCACATTTATTAGAGCGGGCCGGCGATCCAGAGTGTTTAATGTGATCGTCGCCATGGTTTCCATGGCGATGATAGCATTGCAAATAGCGAACTCTTTGTTTTTTATAACATAAATCTTTTATCATATGAAAACGGTCTTTGTAAATAGAGACCTTTATTTTCTAGTTCAGTTTAGTCTGATCGTGTGCACCAGTTTTCAGAAGATTTTGCACATATCTCTCCTGCAAGGACCCTGAAAGATTGGATGTGCTGAAGATTTGTATGTGAAAAGGACAACATTGTGACATGATAGATGGATAGATGGGTCATGTGATGAAGAGGCGGTACACCATGATGTCACATGTACAGAGAAACAAGACAGTGACTCATTCCTACTCACTCTTTTCCTCTCTTCCAGGAATTTCTTTGTGTTGCTGCTGTTTAATTCCCTCACTCGCCTACAAAAGATGAAAAGAATATAAACTCTGGAGGTAAATCAAATGAACAAACATTTAAAAGTAACACAATGTAACATATATACTGGTATACTACCAGTAGTGAAATCATGTCCTACTTGTAATACCCTCTGTTAGTGTTTGTATATTGTATCAGTCTTGGGGCCAGATTTACTAAGCTGCGGGTTTGAAAAAGTGGAGATGTTGATTGGTTGCTATAGGCAACATCTCCACTTTTCCAAACCGCAGCTTAGCAAATATGGCCCCTGGTGGTATACATTATGTAACTCTGCAGGGGAAAAGACCAGCAATCAGTGCAACCAGATTTCCAATCCACCACACATGAGAACCATCACAGCTTTAATCCACAGACCTTTCTAGCTGGTGTACCATGTACCCTTATAATTAAACACAACTGAAATGAGTTTTCTAACACCAAAACCAAAATTTAGAACATTGGACCAGATACAGATATAAGAATGGTGGGTGTTTTATGCACCCTGTGTGCGAAATAGTCTGCCCTCTAGTATAGTACAGCACGGTGGCTCAGTGAGTAGCACGTGTGTCTCACAGTGCTGAGGTCATGAGTTTGATTCCTGTGTGGAGTTTGTATGTTCTTTGGGAGCTCTGGTTTCCTCACACACTCCAAAAACATGCTGGGAGGTTAAATGACTGCTTACTTACTGTGTGTCTATATGTGTTAGTATGCAGCTCCAAAAGGGGCAGGGACTGATGTGAATGTGTAAAGCGCTGCAGACAATTTGTGGTGCTATATAAATAAGTGTTAATAATAATAGTGCATGTGTGTGCTTCAGGTCTTCTAGTACTTATTTGGATGCTCAGGATTCAGCTTACATGGTAGGAGGGGGAATTTATTTAAATCGTACAGTATAGCTTGGTTAAGCCCTTGCAAACTATCATCAATATTATGCACATTTTCTGTGAAGCTGGTATGTCAATTTAGGTAGGGATCTGCTTTTGGAAGTCCATACATGTGAGGGAAGACCATGAGTTCTGACTGCTGGATCCAGAGTCTCCCCTACTTCTGTGGATTTCAATGACATAGCTGTATGTGTGTGTTTGTGCCATGCGGTTGTATTGACCAATTCAGTTTCTCACCCACCCAGACTTAGAAGAAATGACAGTAACCAGGGAGGATGGTGTTATCTCTGAGTGTACAGACTAGGTATTCTTTCTCTGTGTGTACCCATCAGTCATAAAGGTAGCCCTGGCTGTCAGAGAACTGTCAGAGAGGGACTGGTTATTATGTGATCTCTCAGGACTGGATAATGCGGCCCGATCTAATGATATGAAAAATGGGGTCTGGTTTCAACCCGTTGTCAGGATGAAATTGCATAATGTGAAAAAACGGAAACTGAGTTGTGCCATCATCAATGACCTTCCTTAAGAGAGCATGGTAAACAGGGTTATCTAACTACTAGCACTGTAGTTAATACAGGCATATTAAATATGTTATGTCTTAAATCTAAAAAAAAAACCTTCATTGTCTAACAGTATTAGGCGTGAACACTTTTTTCACTTTGCTGGAAATCTATAGGGCTTCTAGTGGGGGTCAGCGTGTTCCACATTCTTTCCTGCCTAAGCAGAATGTTTACTGAGCAATGTGCCTGCATCTTAGGGAGTTTCGTCGCTGTGTCCTGCCTATTGTTATGAATTGTAAAGTGTAGTTATACAGCTTCATTACAGATGTAGGAGAGTGAAAAGGTCAAGAACATGATTTATATCTTGAGAGATATGAATGAACTAGGAATATACAAATGTAACCTCACCTGGGTCAACTCTGTTAACTAATTAGATTTTTTAACGGAACAACACAATGGGCCCGATTCAATTAGCTTCGCGCCGGCGTATTTTGCGAAGCTATTTCAGCAAATTTTTTCCCTCAAATTTTATGCGCTCCTCATTGAGGTGCACATAAGGTTCGCCCATTTTTCATACCGTATATGACGGGAAAAAGCGCATTGCGTACTGTTTCCCGTCATCGCGCCAATTGAATCAGGCCCAATGTGTTGACAAGACATGAGTTTTGTCAGACCAAAATCTGGATCAATGACATTTTAAATGATGTTAATTATAAACATAGCTTTCTGATTGCAATAGAAAAGTAGTAACTGATCATTGCTGATCATGCTGAACAACCCGTGACAATACTATTCATTTCATTTCTGATCTGATAAAACACACTGAGACGAATCCTTCTGAACCTCCGGATCAGCCCATCTATCCCTCAATGATCTGAATGAATAACTTCCAATATGCATCAGTCAGGATCCTGTAAGTACCTTTCACGCTCTGCTTTATTTTTGATAGACTTATCGTGGCTTATGGCTTTACTGTTCTCCATGGAAATTTTAGCTTGGTTCGCCCTCATCTCCTTGCTCTCTCTGCAAATAAAGACAATGATAAAAATAAAATATTGTAAGTAAAAGAAAGGCTACGGGTTCATTTTATTGCACAAGATTCTAGGGCCGGATTCACAATCCCGGACGTCGGGAATTTACCGATAATATATGGTGATTGTGAATCCGTCCCCTAGTCTTCTGCACATATATAGTATGGTTCCATGTACTCACCGGTCATGGGAGAGTTTAAGCTGCTGCGTCTGTTGCTCTTGGACGGTGATGAGCAGTTTTTTGAGGAGGTCGCATTGCTGACTTATATGTACATCCTGAAGTTCCTGCTCTTCAGCACTCTGTGTGCTAATTAAGTCGGACCACTCTTTTGTATGCTGAGCCACCATGTCTTTCACCTAGTGGGAGAGAAATGCACTTAGCAGTTAAATGAAGGAAGGACTTTATGGTCAACTGGTGGCACTGGCTCTGATGACCATGGGCCGGATCCAGAACTACGTCTGCCTTCCATAGACGGACGTAATTCAATGAACAATAGCTACTGCGCATGCGTAGTAGCTATTGAGCGTAATCTGCGTATCGTTTCGATACGTTGATTGCGTATATGCGGTCTAATCCGGCCCCATGTTCTTAACCATCTTTTCAATCTCTACAATTGATTTTTATCACCAGAAAAGTGGTTGATTTCAAAATGTTATTCCGTTGTCTGTAATGGTGCATTATTTGCATTATTTGGTCTCTCTGGACCTGATTCACACTTAAGAATCTTCTTAAAATAAGAACTTAAAGTCACTCCTGGGCTAAACCATGTTGATTGCAGGGGAGTCATATTTCATCTGTTGCAAACAGTACTAGTGTTCAGAGGTGATATTTCCCAGCCCAAGTCTAAATAACAGTATAATAGTAAAGCTGGTCAGTATCTGCTTTCAGTAAGCAATTCAAAAATGTATTGCTACATGCAAAGAATACAATTAATTTGACTCCCCCGAAAACAACATGGTTTTGCCCAGGAGTAACTTTAAGTTCTTATTTTAAGAAGATTCTTAAGTGTGAATCAGGTCCTCTATCTCTCTGACATGATTGATTCACTACATTGACAACTGATTTAGTTAACTATGAAGCTTATTTTGTTTTCAAGCACTTCCACAAACTAAATAATAAAATGCAATTAATCTGAACAAACATTGAGCGTCTATATGACATAGAAATGATCTTTTTAGTATATGGGTATAATTTATTCATGATTTTTTTTGTGCTGTATGGAAGGCGTACTGAAATTGTTGAAGAGTAGTATCATTAGTACCTTAATATTTAGGGCTATAATGGAAATCTGAAATATAGAATTAGCTCACAGTGGTAAAATGCAAAGCCTGAGAGGTCCACAAGGGCAAACCACCACACCTACATTACTGACAAATCATTTTACTGTTTACTTAGTCTGTAGATAAAAATGATGCTAATAATGTTCCGGATCTAGACTTACGAAAAAGGATTGGAAAACGCAGCATTTTTCCAACACACGTTTCCAATATGAATATGGATACTCAGGACCCAGACTTCTGTATCTACAGCACTTCCGAAGGCGGCTGGGGTGCTTGCAGACACTAGTGGCAGGGGGGATGTATGCAAATAGCAGAGTGAGGGTGTGTTAAGCGCACTCCACGCTGTGCAGATAGAAAGAGGGGAGTGGCATTCTCCGCCCACAGGAAAGACTGGATCATGTCCCTTCTTTGCACTTTTAGGAGATTATGCTCCGGATTCACAGTTACGTAGTTTTCGTCTTACGTTGTTTTAAGAATTGAGCTATTACGCATGCGTAGTAGCTTATTTATGCTATCTACGTACCATTTCTGTCTTTAGAAACGGTGCGTAGATAGCGTAAACAAACTACTACACGTGTAGTAGCTCAATTCTTAAAACAACATACGTAAGACAAAAACTACGTAACTGTGAATCCGGACCTGTATTACTTGAAATAGTCCAGCAAATATATCCCAACAATGAAGAAACCTATACCTCCATATTTGCAATACAGGTAGCATACAGAGTAAGCAATGGGCTTTTCCTTTTATAGCTATTAATCCAACAATATTGCACAAACAGTATCTTGCTAGTGTCTAATGAGATGTTAAGATTAAGGGTTAGATTTACTAAAATGCGGGAAAGGAAAAGTGGATGTTGCCCATAGCAACCAATCAGATCCTAGCTCCTATAAGTGCTGGGGCCGAATCCAGGCTTCCAATGTTAAATGTGATCAGACCCCAGAGAAATAGATTTGGACATATTTGCAAACGTTGGGCCACACTACTCAGAATTCAGTGCAATCACATTGGGCTGGATCAAGACTTAAGAAGGAGCTTGTAATTAAGGCAAAGTACCGGATGTATAACGATTTTACTACTGCGCATGCGTAGTAATTTTTTTACTGAAATACCGCATTTACGCAATCTACGTATCTTTTTCTTACATAAATTGTGTAAATGCGGTATTTCAGTAAAAAAATTACTACGCATGCGCAGTAGTAAAATCGTTATACATCCGGTACTTTGCCTTAATTACAAGCTCCTTCTTAAGTCTTGATCCAGCCCAATGTGATTGCACTGAATTCTGAGTAGTGTGGCCCAACGTTTGCCCATTTCTGTACGTAGATTGCATAACCGCGGTCTTTAGAAACGGTGCGTAGATAGCGTAAATAATCTACTATGCATGATTAGTAGCTCAATTCTTACAACAACGTACGTAAGACAAAAACTACGTAACTGTGAATCCGGACCTATATTACTTGAAATAGTCCAGCAAATATATCCCAACAATGAAGAAACCTATACCTCCATATTTGCAATACAGGTAGCATACAGAGTAAGCAATGGGCTTTTCCTTTTATAGCTATTAATCCAACAATATTGCACAAACAGTATCTTGCTAGTGTCTAATGAGACGTTAAGATTAAGGGTTAGATTTACTAAGATGCGGGAAAGGGAAAAGTGGATGTTGCCCATAGCAACCAATCAGATCCTAGCTCTAACTTTCCTATTACATACTAAAGAATTTCAGATAGAATCTCCACTTTTCATTTCCCACAGCTTAGTAAATCTGGCCATAAAAATGCCAATTCTCTTAGTTGGTCATTTCGAATGTTCATGAACAAATCTACAGTATATCTGCTTAAGATAAAACATAACAATATATTAAGAATCGAACTATGAAAAAATACATTTACTTATACTATATGCTTAATATATTGGTAAAGTGAAGTGCTGGGGCCGAATTCAGGCTTCCAATGTTAAATCTGATCAGACCCCAGAGCGATAGATTTGGACAGATTTGCAAACGTTGGGCCACACTACCCAGAATTCAGTGCAATCACATTGGGCTGGATCCAGACTTAAGAAGGAGCTTGTAATTAAGGCAGAGTACCGGATGTATAACGATTTTTACTACTGCGCATGCGTAGTAATTTTTTAACTGAAATACCGCATTTTCGCAATCTACGTATCTTTTTCTTACGTAGATTGTGTAAATGCGGTATTTCAGTAAAAAAATTACTACGCATGCACAGTAGTAAAAATCGCTAAACACCGGACATATATGTTATACGTCCGGTACTCTGAATATGGGCCTAAGAGAGGAAGGTTACACTTGGGCAAAACCATGTTGATTTCAGGGGGAGTCAAGTTATTTGTATGCTATGCATGCAGGGATATATCTTTGAATTGCTTACTGCACACAGATACTGACCAGCGTTACTATCACACTGTTATTTAGACTTGGGCTGGGAAACCTCTCAACTCTAATACTGTTAGCAACAGATGAAATAAGACTCCCCTGCAATCAACATGGTTTAGCCCAGGAGTAACATTCCTCTCTTAGGATCTGATTCACACTTAAGAATCTTCTTAAAATAAGAACTTAAAGTTACTCCTGGGCTAAACTATGTTGTTTTCGGGGGGAGTCAAGTTAATTGTACTCTTTGCATGCAGGAATACATCTTTGAATTGCTTACTGCACACAGATACTGACCAGCTTTACTATCACATGTTATTTAGACTTGGGCTGGGAAATATCACCTCTCAACACTAGTACTGTTTGCAACAGATGAAATATGACTTCCCTGCAATCAACATGGTTTTGCCCAGAAGTGACTTTAAGTTCTTATTTTAAGAAGATTCTTAAGTGTGAATCAGGTCCTTCATTTCAAGCTCCTTCTTAAGTCTGGATCCAGCCCATTGTAACTATTGGCATGGCTAATTGAAGTACGCAGAATGCATTGGAGCACATCCCTCAACCTTCTGTTCCCTATAAGTCAATGTACATTGTAGGTGTTTAACTGTTATCATACATATAGTGTACCCCTAAAAATAATTTCAAAATAGATTGACGCCTTGACAAAACTAGACACGCAACTCTCTCTGCTTACCATTCCTTATTTTAGGCCAATGCTCTAAAACGTGAGGCCTTTTGGTACACAATTACATACTGTAACAGTCTGTCCAAATGCTATCTGATTTCAACAAAATGAAGGGTATTTAGCTGTGATTTTAATTGACGTATTTAGTGATTGTACAGTATTTTATATTCTAGACGCAGAATTTCCTGGCACTTTCTGTAAATGAAGTTAATATGACATATGCATGTAGTGTTGGTGACATTTAATATATGCAGACAGAACAGCAGGAAATCAGCAAGAGTGTGAAAGGTTAATTCAGTAACGGGTTTAGAAAATGTCTGGGATACAGAAGAGGGAATAATTAATATAATATGAGGCCAAGGATGACAAGGCACTAAGGATTAAAATAGAATGGGGCACCAGAGGCCAATCGGATCTTATCTATTGTAAAATGCTGTGTATTTAGAATAAACATGTATGGAAATATAATACATTGCTCCTTAAAAATATTACACAGATAGGTGTATGTATTCAATAGATATTATCTGGCCAAGGATTATAAAATAAATACATTTTAATATCAATCAAATCAAATTTTTAAGCTTATTATTTGAGTACATTGATTATTATTTTTTTGTAGTTCTTTTTAATGCATTAAATTCCAATTTAAAGCTGTGTAGTCACCTGTACAGTCACACATGAGATTGAATGCAGTGGCGTATCTACCATGGGTGCAGAGTGTGCAGTGCACACGGGCCCCCGCAGACAAGGTGGCCGCCCGTGGCACTCACCCTGCACCCAATGGAAGATCCCAGTACCTCTGTACAAACGGTGACGGTCTCCAGCAGCCTTCCGTTCCCAACAGTGCACTGCGCGTGGGTGTCACATGGGGATGTCAGGCGTGCGTGCACTGCGCAGCCTCATGCTCCTCTTCTGTTTGCAGAGCGTGAGGCTGCGCAGTGCACTGTTGGGAATGGAAGACTGCTGGAGACAGCCTTCCGAACAGTGCACTGCGCGTGGGTGTCACATGGGGATGTCAGGCGTGCGTGCACTGCGCAGCCTCATGCTCCTCTTCTGTTTGGTTTGCGTGAGGCTGCGCAGTG
>WWET01002070.1:30292-42360 GCA_011038615.1 Limnodynastes dumerilii
CACAGTCCTGACCATGCATTACACAGTCCTGACCATGCATTACACAGTCCTGACCATGCATTACACAGTCCTGACCATGCATTACACAATCCTGACCATACATTACACAGTCCTGACCATGCATTACACAATCCTGACCATGCATTACACAGTCCTGACCATGCATTACACAGTCCTGACCATGCATTACACAGTATTCATTACACATTCCTGACCATGCATTACACAGTCCTGACCATACATTACACAGTCCTGACCATGCATTACACAGTCCTGACCATGCATTACACAATCCTGACCATGCATTACACAATCCTGACCATGCATTACACAGTCCTGACCATACATTACACAGTCCTGACCATACATTACACAATCCTGACCATGCATTACACAATCCTGACCATGCATTACACAGTCCTGACCATACATTACACAATCCTGACCATGCATTACACAATCCTGACCATGCATTACACAGTCCTGACCATACATTATACAGTCCTGACCATACATTACACAGTCCTGACCATACATTACACAATGATTATATAGAAAGGTTTGGGTTAATACTGGATACTCCATTGATTCCACTGTGTTCATTAAATAAGAGAAAACTGCACTGTGCTGCTAATGACAACTGAGCAGAGACTAGTTTGGGACACGATGTCATGTTTATACAAGCTGTCAAATTATTTAAATTATCATAAGATTTTTAGTCACCAAAAAGCAACCAGTCTTTACAGTCTTTACAGTTTATGAATGGATACTCAGAAAAAGGTACACACATACATAATTAACAGTACCTTCACAAATACAACAGGTGTCACGAAACACACCTTTAAACCCCAAAATGTGCTTAACAGTGACTTTGGGCCTGATCCAGAGCGTTCTACTGCTCAGCGTAACATCGCAGCACTCCCCCGACACTCCCCCTTGTCCAAGCGTATTAACACTCGCTTACACCGACTGAAGGCTACCCTAACTTCAGCTGGCATAAGCGACTGTAAATACGCTGTGACGGCGGCGTTGCAACGCAAACACCGCCCTCCCAGCCTCATTACCCTACCTCCCCCCCGCCTTACCACACTAACTGCAGCGTAGTAACACTGGGGATCGCCCCCTCCAGCGTTACTACGCTGCTGCTACGGTCGCTTGATCCTGGATCTGCCCGGCGCGTGCGCAGATCGTCTTTTTAGCTCTGGATCAGGACCTTTATTTCTAAATTTGAGTTGAATGAGTTTAAAGATTAAAAAGGCTGTACCCACATACGTATCCTCACTTATCTCTAGATATAGCCCAGCTCTATATTTCAGATCTTCACAGGATCTGTAGCTTTTCTCCACACTCAAAATATGCTTTGATTCCCGGTAACAGAACTTCTCCTGCGCTGCACACATTCTCTGGAATAGCCTTATATACCCATTAAGAATATCCCCCGCCCTCCAAACAAGCACTCCCTTAAAACTCACCTCTTCAGACAAGTGTACTTAGTTTCTCAACCTACTTCTTAACCTTCATCAACCCTATTTACAACCACTTTTCTATCTAATTTTCCTATCTATAACCGGATTTACATAAACTTGCACACTTTCTTTTTCTAAAATCCCCCTCAGTTCTGCTACTAATACTGCTGTGTGACTGGACCATACAGAGTACTGAGCAGTTCTGCCATACAAGCTGGCTGGTCTATTGTGTGATATATTTTACTTGCCCTTATTTATCAAACCCCAAAGTCCCACAGATTGTAATCTTTCAGACAGGGCCCTCTTACCCTCCCAGTCTGTCTGTTATAATGATTGTTAAAATTGTAAAGCGCTACATAATATGATGCCACTATACGTAAAACTGTTCAAAAATTATTAAAATAAATGAAAAAGTAAATAATAAAATAAAAGTGACCATTATAGTACTGGTAAAGATATATATATTTTTTAAACTTCAATTTCAATATCACAATCAGTCACTGAGTTATCAGAAATTTATCAACAGCTTAATTAACATACTAAAAATGTACAAAATATATTATAAATGTACAAATGTCATAATTGTTCTGTCTCAAATGACAATTTTTTTGCTTTACAAAATCCAATAATATATCAAACACATTTTTGATTATTTTAAAGTTTTTATATTTTCATAATTATGAACCAGATCCAAGTGGATGTTTTATGAGAGTACAAATGTGATTTGTGCATTGCGCATTGGCGAGCTGTTATCAGAATGCAAATCTGCTCAATCCAGACTTCAGTCGTTTCAGACAGGTTTAGAAAGGGAGCTGGGTTTCCGTCACAAGTCAGAGGGGTTTATTATTCCAATGTATCGGAGGGGATTAGGGCCAACCGATCCTTGTTAAGTGCAAGGTTTTAAGGTAGGGTCCTGCTGTTGGAATGGTTTCTCAAGCGATCGCACAGATATGCAGGGATCCACTACAGGCTTCTCGCAGGGAGCTCAAAATACAGCACAACATTTTTAGGCCATTCCAATGTTATTTCTTCTTCAATTTTTTTCAGATTTTGGTTTTTGTAGAAAAATGTGTGATAGTGTTAGGAAAAACGTTTATCTGAAGTTTTTTTTATTTATTATACCGCTTTCACATTACCCTCCCAGAAAAACCCGGTATTTTGTACCCGGGACCTATTTATTTTGACATGTAATTTTAACAGTTTACAATTAGCGGTACTTTTTTTTAACATATTACAATTAGCGGTACTTTTTTTATAACATTATTTGGGGGTATTAAATGTAATTTATTCTTTGTAGGGGGGCATGAAATGTTTAGTATTTTGTTAGGGTAGGGGCCGGCCCTATATTTTATTTAAGTGCTAGTAGGGGTATGTATTTGTGTGGTGTTGTAACGGATGACAGGGCATGCTGGCACTTGTGGTTCTCCAAGCGCTAGCATACCCTGTCATCCTTGGGCATGCTGATGATTGTAGAACTACAAGCATCAGCATGCCCTATACGTGCAATTTTTTTTTACAGGTTTCCGACGCTAGAAAGAGATTTGCCATAGCAACAGTGGACAAATCTAGCCAATCGGGAGGCAAAATGAAAGACCCGGGTTGAAAACAACCCTGGCGCTTTCACATTGCCACCCTTCCCGGGGTGAACACCCTTCTTTTTTCCCATGTTCAAGTCCCGGATCTCTTGACCCGGGTCTCCCGGAAGTGGCGGTTTCACATCACCACCAAAAACCCGGGGTTTTGGTGGGAATGTGAAAGGGGGTTTAGTAAGTAGTTTGTGGGTAAAACAAAAAAAATAGGTTCATAGATTTTTTTTTTTTATGCTAAATCAAACTCCCCAAAAAGTTGCAAAGTATGACACAAAGCAAATTCAGAGCTGGACTGGAAATGTGAGAGGTGCAAATCAATTAAGTTTTTTGCACAGTAAATACGGTGGGCCGTATGCAGAGCATTGCATATGCAGCCGGAGTTTTCCGATAAGTTCTACTGCGCATGCGCAGTAATTCTGTAACGTAATCTACGTTACTTGTTGCCACGTAGATTGCGTAAACGCAGTCTTTAAGACCGCCTATACGCAATCTACGTTGCAACAAGTAACACCTTCTGCTCATACGGCTTTGACTGGGAAGGTGACTGTGGTTGTGACAACTCTGGATAGGACATATAGCGTCTCCTATACCAGTTGCCCTGACACTCTGGACCAGCTCCTTACAGTTCAACTAAGAAACATCCCCACAGCCCTAATTCCAACTCCATGTCAAAAGTTTGTCTGTTTCTACAGTTCAATATAGTTTTGCAGAAAAGGCAGATTTCTAATATTTTTGGTTTTTCTGTTGCATCTTAAACTGGGAAATTTACAGAAATTTCCCACAAAACAATATTTTTTAAAGATTTTGTAGACGATTGGAAGTCACAACAAGTGGGGGTAGTACACTGCTCTCCTACATACAGGGCTGTGGGTCAGACATTCTGTACGATACCCTCTGCAGCACAGGCTAACGCATGGAATATACCCCTAAGTATGAATCCGGGCCATCGTTTCATTGTTTGAATCGCTAACATTGGAAAGTTTAAAAGATGCGATCAACCAATGTCCTGTACTTTGCATTGGTCAGGCATAATCATGGCAAAGTACACACTTACACAATATTGTTCCATTAATTTGTATGTAGTGTGATTAAAATCACAAGAATAAAAATGTAATCTTTCCCAACTTTAATCTGGATCCGCTCCAATATTTTTCATTCATAAAACTTTATAACACATTGCCATTTGTAAATAAGTATATATGAAAAAAAAACAAAATGAAAACCAGCTAAGAAATGAAATACATTACTAAATTGATCAAATCAGATACAAAATACTTCAAAGTGCACAAAATTGTGATATGAGATCATGAAACCACACTGCCTGAAAGTGTTCCTAATAACCTGAACATGCACATTCACAGTCCTCTAATGATGAGAAACAAATTACAGCTGATTTACACTCTGAGAGTAAAGGCAAAACAGGCACAAGTGTAAACTTGAGCAAAACCATGCTGCAGTAAGTGGTCAAATGCTCTTTTTTGTCTTTTTTAGCATGTGGGGAAAACACGTTGCTTTTGCACATACGGAGAACTCAGAGTTACGCTAGGAAACTTCACCTCTCAAATCTAATTCCATTTGCCTTTCTGCACAGCTCAGCATGGTTTTGCACAGATGTACATTTCCACCTATTTTTCCGTGCACGCACAATATCTGGACAAGCTCCTACATGCGGAAAAGAAATAGATCACCAGTGTTATTTACAGAGTGACAGGCACCAACACTAAGAACATAGCAGACACAAGCCACCAACATATTGAAAGCTTTTAATGAATGCCATATAAAATAAGCACCAAAAATTGATGAAATACCCTTACATAGCAGTTTTCAATATACTAAATAAGACTTATTTTATTTCTATAAACCTGTCTTTGGGCTAGCTTTACTAAACTGCGTAAAAGGAAAAGTGGAGATGTTTCCCATAGCAACCAATGACATTCTAGCTCTCATTTTCCTATTACATACTAGAGAATGCCAGCTAGCGTCTGATTGGTTGCTATGGGCAACATCCCCATTTTTTCCTCTCCTGCAGTTTAGTAAATCTAGCCATTTATCACACATTAAATTGAACTGAGTTTGAGAGTAACAGCACAACAGGTACTAAGGCACGGTACACCATGGCAAACTCAAACTGAACTGCAGAGGGAGACAAACTAATACAGTGATTTGGAAATAGAGCTGAAGGGATATGTTTCCTAGCTCAACTCTAAATTTCAGGGAAAAACAGTTGATTAACGCCTCTCACATTTCAGCATGGTTTGTCCAAGTGGCGAATGTATTTTTTTTTTGTTTAGTTTTATTTATTTTTGTTTCTAAGTCTGCCTCTTGTAGTATTTTGTGACTTTGTATTGCTATAAAATCTATAAAAAGATTTTGTTATTTTTACCAGCATACTGCTGAAGTAATAAAAACTTAGTTTTAAAGTGTAAGCAATAAGAGAGTTGATAGGCAGCTTTTCCTACGACAATTTTAAGGGGCAGTCTAAAATGATTGTTCAGTACATGTATACAATAAGCAAAGGCCAAGTGTTTCCCTGTATATATAAAATACGTTTGCATTCATCACATTGCAACAGGAGTGTCCAGCTGCATCAGCACCTGTGTTTTGCTGTTACTCTCAAACTCGGGATCAGCCTTTAAATGTAAACTGTATGAACTTGAAGATGAAAAACCGTGTTAACTGCAACCTTTGTATTCTACTACAGCCCTCTCAAATATAGAATATTGCCTCCCAAATCTATAATAAAGCATGATGCTCCTCTTACACATGATGCTAAATACATGATTCTGCAGGCAATTCGGGTACTGAAACACAACTGGTCCCACCCACCATTCCATGCAGTCTCAAGAGCTGCCGCTCAACATCTAACGGTGCAACCTAGTGCAGGGGAGTGACAGAAAAACATGCCCCCCCACCGCCCACCTTAAAGAGTTGAAGCAGGCAGAGGGGATGAGCCACCCTGATGGACAGATCTCTCTCCAGAGGCACAGAACTAAGCTATCAAAACATCTGACAGGTAAATGTGTGCTGCCAGAGAATCACTCGACTTACGTAAGCAGCTCGCGGAAGTCGGGTGTTGTCCGACAGGGTTGTAACTAGGGGTGTGGGATAGGGACAGTCACCCGGGGTGCTAATAAATTCATTTTTAAGGCTACACTGGTTACTAACTCAAGGTAGGGGGCGCTATTCTTCCTATTTGCCCCTGGCGTTAAAATTTTTAGCTACGGCTCTGTGTTTGGACCTCTGAATCCGGCCCTTTATGTTTAATCTGTTAATTAAAACTGGGCCTCTGAACGCTAATGCTGTATTCACAGTTTAAATAAACCTTCCCTTGCAGATCACCGCGGTTATACTCTGGATCAGCCCCATTGGGCCAAATTGAGACTTCATGCAACTAAATTCCTAAGGCAAAAATTTAGCTAGATCCATTTGGCCAGATCCTGACCTACGGGCGCCTTGCGGCCGCCCGAGGTCGGTACGTCCGGCATCGTAGCGGGGAGTGCAAGCCCCGCGCACTGCCCACTGTCGGTAGGAAATCTGGACATTTACGTATCCAGATTGCTACCCTAAATTTTACGATTACATATGCACCCCGTCCCATCATTAGTTTGTCTATCTCCGCCTTCACGGTGGGGATACGATATGCGTAATGGGGGGCAAGCCCCCTTTTCGTAAGAGCCGGCGTACATAATGTTAGTTACGTATGCCGATACTAATGGCGTCATAAGGTTGTGCGCATGCGCGCTGTACGTAATTCCCCTGTCGGCCGTAGCCCAGGATCTGGGCCATTATCACTAGTGCATACTATTCAGACATAAGTGGATTTGGATTTTGACCACTCCCACTTGCAAGGACGGACAAAGACTATTCCTTTTTTCTGACTCAGGTTCAAGGAATTTCTCAGGACAGATATCTGTAAATCGAGGATGTGTCCACTGTTGAGCTTTGTGGCTCACTTATACTGAAATCTTCTTTGTGGCTCACTTATACTGAAATCTGCTTTGTGGCTCACTAATACTGAAATCTGATTTGTGGCTCACTAATACTGAAATCTGCTTTGTGGCTCACTTATACTGAAATCTGATTTGTGGCTCACTTATACTGAAATTGGATTTGTGGCTCACTTATACTGAAATCTGATTTGTGGCTCACTTATACTGAGATCTTATTTGTGGCTCACTAATACTGAAATCTGCTTTGTGGCTCACTAATACTGAAATCTGATATGTGGCTCACTAATACCAGTGTAACATCGTAGCTCTGGATCAGGCCCATTGTCACTAGTGCATACTATTCAGACATAAGTGGATTTGGATTTTGACCACTCCCACTTGCAAGGACGGACAAAGACTATTCCTTTTTTCTGACTCAGGTTCAAGGAATTTCTCAGGACGGAAGTCTGTAAATTGAGGATGTGTCCACTGTTGAGCTTTGTGGCTCACTTATACTGAAATCTTCTTTGTGGCTTACTTATACTGAAATCTGATTTGTGGCTCACTAATACTGAAATTGGATTTGTAGCTCACTTATACTGAAATCTGATTTGTGGCTCACTTATACTGAGATCTTATTTGTGGCTCACTAATACTGAAATCTGCTTTGTGGCTCACTAATACTGAAATCTGATATGTGGCTCACTAATACTGAAATTTGCTTTGTGGCTCACTAATACTGAAAACTGCTTTGTAACTCACTAATACAATGATTACAGTGGAAAAAGAAAGTAAAAGTAAGTTTTTTATCGCATAAAGGTATGGATGACTGATTTGAAGCCATTTACCTGGTTGAGTGATGGAGTTTGATTTGGAAGAAAAACTGAATTTTAGTGCAACAAGTGCAATTAGTTGTGGTCATTTCATGTTAATCAACGAGTGATCAGCGTGCGAATAGTCCGGATGAGAAGCTAGGTGAATAATGGTTGACATTTTCTTACCTTGGAATTATGATCTGAAGTTAAAACCTGAATTTTATTTTCTGTTTCTTTCTTCATTTCAACAGAGTTATTTCCTCTAAACAGCAAAATATTTTCCATGGTTAGATAGTTTTTCTTCAGTTGTTTTTTTATGCTATATTTATGTGATTATTGTTTGATTACCAAAGGACTGCAGATAGAATTTAAGATAAAGTTTAATCATATTTAGTGGTGAGGAACTGTCAAAACATTTTCCACATTCATGTAAAAATGTGCTCATTTTTTTGGTCCGAAATGAACAGTTTCGTAGTTTTAGTCTTACGTAAGTTGTTTTAAGAATTGAGCTACTAAGCATGTGTGGTAGCTTATTTATGCTATCTATGTACCATTTCTGTACGTAGATTGCGTAAGCGCGGTTAAGACCTCAATTCTTAAAACGACGTACGGAAGACGAAAACTACGTAACTGTGAATCCGGACCTTTATCTGCAAGTATTATTTTATATTTTGAAATAATTTAACATGAACTACAAATTATTTTTTAATTGACAATTGTCCTTTTTCATATTAAAAATAACTTATTTTTACTTTGCACTAAATTTATTTGATTCATTCAATACTATATGGGAGACAAATGTATGATCCAGAATACTGTATTTTAATGAATTTGTCACATGTAACATTCTGGAGTGCGTCATTAAATATCAAAGCATACTGAAGTATGCAGCTGAAAATGCAGTATCTATGAGAAACACTAAGAACCACATTAGGTAGAACAGCAAAAATAGGAAAAATGTAATTTGCACCATGCTTCATTGTGTGTGTGTGTGTGTGTATGTGTATGTGTGTGTGTGCGTGTGTAGGAAAGGGGGGTGAGTTTAAAATGTGCAAAGGGGAGGGCACATCTTAGCTCAACTGTGAAGGGCAATGTAATAATTAAGTAACATGCAGCCAGTAGATTTTTTTGCATGCAACATTGCTTTCCAAGTACCAAAATGACTTAGTTGTTTTTTTTAATATACATAAGACTCTCATATAGGATTATTTGTCTGATACTGAGAACAGGTAACTATGAACAGATTTTCATGTATGTTAATCTGGTTAGTAGTTTTTATACTGTAAACATTATATATATTGCTATGGCTGCTTATTACAATATTAGCCCTAAATGTCTTTGAGAGATATTGAGAAGAAATTTTAAACTGAGTTAAGATCATTCTACATAACTATGGGTTGGATCCAGACCTAAGTGCAAAATCTGTATGTTCACAGCCCTCCGGCTACAAATGTGCGGACTTTGCAATCCTATTTAGCACATGGAGGAGATCGGTACACTCTCCCACGATCTCCTTTGTGTGGAAGGCAAAGACTGCGCCCCCTACCTACGGAAAACCTTCAGTGCGGAATACCGGGTTGTACAGAATGGCTTAGCCAAGTCCTTAGTGTACAACTCCTAAAAGCCTATGCCCACCTTCCATGTGTATCTCGGACGTATGTTGAGTGGGCCAGCCTGGGGGGGTCAGAGTACAAGATTACAGGTGACATAGGCACCTAGGGGTAGATCTAGACCACTGCACGCTTTACGTGCGTGCGAGGGTCTGTAGGTACAATTGCGTAGCGGGGAGTCCATGCCTCCTGCTCTCGGTAGATTCCTACCTTAACTATAGTACTTACGCTAAGGGAATATCTGCCGCACGCATGGGCAGATGTTCCCTGACAGTGAACTTATACAAATGGCTTGCATAATTCACTGTTGGCAATAGGTCTGGGGCGGCCTCTAGAGTAAGTAAGTCGCCTGTCTTTATTAAGTCTGGATCCAACCCCATATTATTTTAATAAAACTTTCCCTAGATTTACATTTATTAACTTCCTTTAAAAAGAAAAAGATTTTATGCATATTATTATATATGTATTATTAACAGAAGCTGAGCTACAGGAATTTTATTTTTAATAAAATTAAAGCGTATAGAAATCATTATACATGACACTAAAAGTCTTTAATAGTAATTAGTTTGATTGCATTACAAATGTTTATACTGTTTATACTGTCTTGTAAATTGGGCATCCACGTTATTTCCTTTACACTCAATACAATCAATTTATTTTGATTATCTAAGTTCTATTTTTTTCTATGTTGCTTTCTATATTGTAGTTACTGGAATCTTCCGTGTTGCAGTTATCGTTGATGACATGTATTTATTTGGCAGGCTGCTATATATGCTGATCTGTGCTCTTACCCTTTCTTCTTGATCGCTTTTTCTAAGTTCTTCTCAAGAGACAATTTTTCTTTATCAAACTGTGCCACTATTTTGTCACTTTGTGTGCAGTGTACCTTCTGCATTGCGTTGTGTTCCTGGAAAACAGTAGCTTTATTTGATTAGACAATTAAGCAAAACACTCGGCTGTTCACTTGATGCAGCGGAACATTCTGTATTCACTCATATTCCGTGACCTATTCCAGATGTACTCTGCTATTAAATACCATCATTTCCAAGGTTATGCCATCAAAATCAAACATGTCATCCCTTATCAAAACAATTTCTGTTGGAGAGCGGACTCCAACATCGAGCAATGAAACAATGGTTGCTAAACTAACAATAAATATGCGCTTAAAAAAATAATCATAATTAAAATGCTGCATAAGCAATATAAAAGCATGTGCTCTTATATTATATTTAGAATTAGGCTAGGTGGCATCTGTGTATTACTCATATCGGGCCAGATCCAGAGCTAAGACCGCTAGCGTATTCACGATCGCCGTAGTCGTGAACATGCTGTTTTGCATGTTCTGCGCATGAGCACGGCGGATGTTACGACACGTAACTCTGAACGTACGTACGAGCATACGATCACCAGCGTAATTACGGACCAAGGGGCGTGACATCCATACGACACCCGTAATTACGCTTCGAAGGCGGAGTGAGGCATTTAAATCATACAGTATGGGCGTGCTTAAGCGCGGAAGTACATGCAGCCATTACGGCTGACACCAGTTACGCTTGGAAAAGTTAAGGTAGGGTTTGGTAAGCGTAAAAAGGCAAAAATACGACCGAGGAGAGTGTCCAGGGGAGCGCATAGTATTTACAAACGCGTAAATACGCTACGCATTGAAACGTAGGTCTGGATCCGGCCCAATTAAGACAGATTTGACAGTAATTCAATATAATAGTTTACACAGGTAACGTGTCAGTAAGGATTTCTTGTTTAATGGTTAAAATAAACATTTTGTCTTAGATATAACCTAGGTTGTATAAGTCATTAATCAATGTATAAAGTATAAGGGTGCAATAACGCTTTATTCTCCACCTGGAATCTTCATAGAGTCACACCCACACTTTGAGACTGGAGACTGGAGACTGGAAGGACTGGACTGGATCACTTATGCCAAATTAAGGAAGATAACAATGGGAGAATGGTTCTGTCTATGCACAGACTCATTGAGAAATATTTTCAATCTACAGATATTTTGGATTAAAATCCTTGCTGTATAGATACATTTGACAATTGAAATTTGCACGGCACTTTTAAAAATGACTACTTACAGAAATAATATAAGTTAAGGCTTTTGGGGTATATTTACCAAACTATCTACTGTAACTGGAGGATTACATTCACCTTATAGAATGTACTAGAACTAGATACATTATTATTATTATTATTTTTGGTTGATATTGGAAAAACCTATAATATTCTTTGCCAGATGTTAGATTCATCTTCCTCTAAGATCCATTATTCATACTATTAAGGTGATAGTTAAGACCATACTTTTCTATGCTGAAGTACAGTGGTATATTCTGTTGACAAAGTTTGGTAGCAATACAATTAAGTATAACACTCTCATACTCCCCGTAATATGTACATCTCATTGTCACAATATATTGCAAGGGAATCTCTGAAAGTAATAAGAACTAAAAACACATGTTACCCACAGATCGATGCTGGATCCTATGCTGCATCCCGGATTCTGTACAGGCGAGGGGAGGCCACTGCTTGTATGGTAGTTATAGAACACTAGCCAGACCCTACCTTAAGATTCCGCGTATAATGGCTGAACACCTTTACTGAACAATCTACACACCCTCCCCCCCTCTCTCACAGAGCGGAT
>WWET01002070.1:42388-71597 GCA_011038615.1 Limnodynastes dumerilii
CCCGCTTCCTGCTCTGGATCCTGAATTCTGTCCTGGTACTGCAGAACCTGTGCACTTACCCACAGTACCAAAAGTGGACATTTGTGAGTGCAAGCAATTCTGAGTAGCCATGAATCCATTCCAGTATTACTTAATAGGGGTAACCTCTATTGGTGTTTGAAAGACTGTTATTTAGATGAGGGAACTTATATAGCCAATGGAGTTCTTGGTGCGAATGACAATGAAGGATGTAGAATATGGCCATAACTGGTACATGGCTTGCTATTGGATGAGTGTTTTGACCAATCATTAAGCAGGCTTCCTTCCATATCTCAGGGCTTCTCACACATAGCACATTATAAGAAATTATGGTCTGAAACCAGACTCCCACAAAGTGTCGGTTTGCTGACTACTCTGATTGGAAATGTCTGCTTTTTGTGTTGTGCACAAGCTACAAGCGCTATGATTTTTTTTACAAGGTGGTTTCCAACAGTGGTACAGGTAGTAAATAGGGAGAAGTTCACCCGTTGAATGTATGTGCAAGCAATGGGAGTTTTCTTGTACAGCAGCCTGGATATAGCAATATTCACATACAGTACATATAAATGGAAATACCTTGGGGGAGGGGGATAAGATATGGTCAGGTGGCGGATCAGCATTTCCTATAATGAGCGAAAGGGACAGCTCACTGCATTAGAAAGGGGAGTATTGTGTATTCATACACAATACTATGCACGGGGGGAGTAGATAAAAAGTATTTATAGACACACAATCAAATATGAGTTTCCATCAATATAGTTTGAAGAAAAAAGATTATAAAAGAAATATCTGAAGATACATTCATTATGGGGGCCAGGCAATGCTGACCGTCCCCTATACACAGCGGAATCCCCCAATATCCATGAAGATTCCATGCTCTAAATCCCAGCTATGACATTAACCACTGAGTGCAAAAAAAGGTGTCCCTATGGAATGTCTTAGGTGTTAGGGATTGATTATATTCCATGCAGTGATGGGGTGTGATTTATGCCTGTTCCCGTCTATCACGTAGCTGAATTGCATATTTTCCCTCACACCTCTATGGGCTATGAGATAAAATACATGATCTGATGATCCAGGGGCGCATGTCAAACAATAGAATCTACCGCTCTGGCTAGTACTTTATTCACGAATTTGCATTTTTATGTGTAATTGCTTATTGAATATCCCTTAATCACTAATATGGAGAAAATGTTATGTCTCAATAACCTTTATTATACTTTAGCTTTGGCATAGTCAATACAATGAAATTTAATAAACAGAATAGTTACTAAATATTCAGGAGCTTTAATATAAAGTACTGTCTCCTTACCTTTGTCATATTTTATATACATAATTCTGTTCCTGATCTGATGCAGGTTTCTCTCTCCTATTTCATACATTTGTACAGTTGGATAATAACTCTTTGAGTAGATTTATGTATTCTCAGACAACCATCCAATAACAGCAGATCAGTTCCGTAGGACTGAAGGAGGGAACTACAGGGCATTATGTAGCACTTGCACCTCACAGCACTGAGCTCATAATTTCAATTCCTGGACAAGACCTTAACTGTATGGAGTTTGCATGTTCTCCCCGTGTCTGCATGGGTTTCCTCTGAGTGTTCTGGTTTCCTCCCACATGCCAAAAAACTAGCAGGTTAATTGGTTGCTATAAACATTAACCCTAGTGTATGTGTGTGGCTCTATGGGGGTGTGTGAGTGATAAGTGTTCTCTATATAATAACTGGAGAGTGGTGGGTTTAAGGAAGGGTTGTTTCACAGGAAGGGTGGTTGGAAAGGGCAGATTAGATGGGCCAAGTGGTACCTATCTGACGTCACATTTTATTATAAAGGGTGCTTGAACAGCATGATAAAAAAAACACGATGCTGGGTGCAGTAATGTTAGGTATACGAATCTCTTCAGCAGAGTTTCTGTGTGATTGGGACACCTCCAAGTTGACTGCACACAAGATGGCCGACTAAAGGAGAATGGACACTCTCCACCAAACCCACTGAAGCACTTCCCTCCCAGCCCAGGGGGAAGGGGGCTGATCCAAATGAACAAAGACATCTCGATAGGCAATTTCATGTAATTTAAGTGTTATAAGCTGTCACAAAACAGATCTGACATCAAGTAGGAAGAAATTTGGGTCTTTGGGTCAACTCATCCTTTAGGTTCTAGGGCAATTAGGTATGAAATGCTTTGTAGTTATGTTTATGTTCTTACACTCTGACATATGAGGAAGCTGCACTGTAGCTCATCCGACAAAACCAGAGGTTTTACAGCTTGGATTCTTGAAGTAATGGGGGCACAATTAGCATCACAATGGTTCCCACAATGGAGGCTTTAGACACATTTTTATGAAAGAGACTTTTATCATAAGGAAAATGAAATCAAACGTTATGTTTCCCACAATGAAGCCGTGTGCGGTTTGTAAATAAGTCTTATTGCCTCAGTAGCCACTGGTGTGACCAAAGGCAAAGGATCCTCACAGGTTAGTAGCCTCACTCAGCTGGCTCAGATGTCTTAGACATAAATAAAGAAAGAAAGAATAGACAATAGCTGAGTGCTGAGAGCTGAGTGGAGACAGCCATCTATGCTGTGAAGTCAGACACACGTGCAGGGACCTGTGATCCGGGCCTCACACCGCAGCAAGCCATGTCATTTCAATCATAATGGTAGCAACAGAAAACACTTCTGTGCTTGCCAGATAAAAGCAATCTCATGGCCCTTATTATGTTGTAATGATTTCCACCCACAGCGGTGACTCATCAGCAACCTGAAGCCGCAGCTCTGCGCCCTGAAAAGACATATTTCTGGGGAATATATTTTGTAACCTGGTGTTAAAAGCATCTCCAAAGATTGCAGCTAGATTCTGCCAGGAAATAAGGATTTCAAGTGATCGGTATCTTAGATACCTGAGCCTGAAACATTTATTTACTCACCTCCGCTTGTAGAACATTTTTCTTTCAGAGCAGTACAAATTGCTTCATATTCTGCTCTGATTCCCCAGGCACACACAGAGTACTGGCACACACAGAGTACGAGCACACACAGAGTACGGGCACATACAGAGTACGGGCACACACAGAATACGGGCACACACAGAGTACTGGTACACACAGAGTACGGACACACACAGTGTACGGGCACACACAGAGTACTGGCACACACAGAGTACGGACACACACACAGAGTACGGGCACACACAGAGTACTGGCACACACAGAGTACCGGCAAACACAGTATGGGCACACACAAAGTACGGGCACACACAGAGTACGGGCACACAGAGTATGGGCACACACAGAGTACGGGCACACACAGTACGGGCACACAAAGTACAGGCACACACAGAGTACTGGCACATAGTACGGGCACACACAAAGTACTGGCACACTGGTAGTTGTGTAAAAAAGGCCTATCTATGTATTGCTGCGCACAGCAATCTATTTGCTTAATAAACATTGTTTTACCTAACTGCACCTTTGTGTAGGGTCCTGAGGCTTATGACTTTCCCCAGTCACCCTTATAACCAGGCACAGCAACAGAAATCTTGGAGTCCAGTACACTTATGTTTTTGGGGACCCCCTCTCCCACAGTAGTGACTAACGCAGTGGATTGCAGGGGTCCCTCTGAACCTCAGAACCTTTGATAGCTGTCCCCCCATCACCGGGTCTGCTTATAACCCCCCTCTAGACTGCTCTACCCAATTAATAACCCCCTATCACAGATTACCATCTCTCTGTTTTCTCTACAACAAGAAGGCAGCACAAGAGCCATGACCAGAGTCCTAATTTAATAGTAGCAGACGAGCGGACCGCTGTCAGGACACCGTGCGATTCTAATTAGCATAAGTGTAAGGGGAGACCACTTCCCTAGCACTGAAGACTTTATGGCACCAGGACCCTACCTTAACATTTACGCACCAACCCTACTTAAAAGGGGGCCAGTGAGGATCATGTGTTAAAGCTCAGCCAAGCCCTCCCTGGACATGCTTTAAGCATGGAATCCTGAGGAATCACATCTGTGCTCAAAGTCAGCAACGTGCGCATGGACACATGAACAATGTGGCCGTTTTGCACATGACACAACTACAAAATCAGGATCTGTTAATATAAGTATAATAGCTGAGTAGCAGCAACTAGTTCTATGTATTGTCATTGTATAGATGAGATGTACACAATTTCATTTATACAAAGCACCCTGACTGTTTAGAAATATACTGCATTGTGTCTGGGGTTTTCTAAAGAATATTAGGCTGGATCCAGACTTAAGAAGGAGCTTGTAATTAAGGACCTGATTCACACTTAAGAATCTTCTTAAAATAAGAACTTAAAGTCACTCCTGGGCAAAACCAAGTTGTTTTCGAGGGGAGTCAAGTTAATTGTATTCTTTGCATGCAGGGATATATCTTTGAATTGCTTACTGCACACAGATACTGATCAGCTTTACTATCACACTGTTATTTAGACTTGGGATAGGAAACATCACCTCTCAACTCTAATACTGTTTGCAACAGATGAAATATGATTCCCCTGCAATCAACATGGTTTAGCCTAGGAGTTACTAGGCTCAACTTTGATTTACAAATGTAACATGAAAAAGCAAAGTATTTTCCTCCATTCATTCGCACAAGGTGTCTACACTTGCACCTGTTTTGGCCTTAAACTCTGGATCATCCCCACAGTGCTTTGTAGGCTGCATTTTACTATAGCAGGGGACCATACCATAGAGGTCTGCCTGTTGCAGTGGAAGCTGACAAGTGCTGGGTTTGTCAGAGGACTTGAGGGATCAGATTTTTTTTGTACTACACCAAACGGCATCCTTGGTAACTTGGTTTTCAGTTCTCTGATGGAATCAGATATGTAAGTGTACCTCTGCTCAGACAGCGGACACTACTGTTGCATTCAATTAAAATCATAAAAATATGAAAATAATTTTTTTAAATAAAAAAAATATATATATATATATTTTTTTTATGTCCATCTATCATTTAGAAAACTGGCGTTTTCACCACCACATCCGTATATACTTACACTGGTTCTGCCAGAATGCATAGCGATAAAAATAAATAAAATCAACTGTTTTATGTGTAATGTTATCTAGAGAGGTTCTCTTTCATGTCAGACATGAAGCCAGTAAAAATCATTTGACAAAAAAACAAACAATAAAAAAACAAACAAACAAAAAAACAAACTGCACCTGAATTGGATCAAAATAGAGTGAGGTTATTTAAGTCATCTTGTATAATAACTGTCATGGCTTGCACAAGGTATAGTCACATCCTGTATATATCATCTGAAACTCATTTTTACATTAAATAAAGTAATAAAATATGTTAAGTAAAAATAAAAATTGTAAGCATGAACAGTGGACATGAGCTGTATATTTCAAATTGCAAATCAATTCAAAATGTTTATGCCGATCTAACATTCCATGTAACATTCGTAGAAGACATATTAGACGGATATAGAAGACTGTAGAAGACGGATATAGAAGACGCTGTGGGTGTAATAACTTACTTTTGCATGTTTCTTCTTAAGAGTGTTCAGCTCTTTCTGTTGCTTCTTAAGCAGTTTGAGGTATGCCTGAAATTCATTGCAAGAAAAGACTTTATATATCTTTATTAAATAATGATTCATTCTTTATGAATGACAAGCACTCTATAAGCAATTGCCTTAAATGGAACAAAGAAATTGGAAGATAATTTGAGTTTCTTAGCAAACGGAAATAAATCTACTAGAAACTGAATATAACATTCTGCTAAAAGTTACTCAAATAAAATATCGTGCACTGTATGAAGAACATTGAGTGAAAGAGAAACCCCATACAAACAAAACTAGAAAAGTGTGGCTTTTTTAATGTCTTATGGCCTCCACAGGAGAGTCCAGGCCTGATCCAAAGGCAAAACATGTGCAAGTCTTTAGCTTAGCTAAACCATTTTGCAATGTGAGGGTTTGCCCTTAAAAAAAGGTGTAACTGCAGCTTTGGATCATTCCCTTTAGAGCTAAGATATTCCGAATTGTGGAGTCTGGAGACTCACCCATTGCCAATCTCCCAAATTAGTTTTAGATTCTGTCGCACAGGAATCATAATACAATTTATAAGTTACTATTTACTGACTTACCTTCATCTGTTTCAAATCTTCATCTTTCACTTGAGGAATGAGATCAATAGCTAGAAAGATAATTCAATGTAGAATTAATTGAAAATGAACCTTTACAGTTTTCACTGTCTTTCTGTTTACACTACTAGCTAAAGCGCTGCCTTCACTGTGTGTTGGTGAACATGGAAGTTAAAGTACAGACAATGGATGTTAGTAAACTAAAACATTACTAATTACTAATAGTCAAAGGAAAAACCTTTTTTAGCTTCATTTGCTAATCCGGAGGTGGTTGTTGCAGACGGCCTCAATTCTGAACTGGTTTGCGGTGTCACGTTTGCTTTGGCGTTATTGGTTTTCCCTTTTTTATCGTTCTTTGAGACATCATTTGGCACATCTGCAATATCACTCTGAAACGGCAAAGGATTGTATCATCAAGACAAACTACATTAAACTTTGTGTAACATCTTGCACTGTGTTATTATATAAACCCCATACATTAGCTGAATTTCATTTCATTGGCTGACTGAAAGCCTGCAACTTATTTTTTGACTAACAGGATTCATTCATGAAAATCACAAGCTTAATAATATGCTGAATTCCAGCTCTTATATCTACAATGACAGGTATAGTAAAACACTGGTATATGTATATTTATGTATTTGTGGTATATATATATATGTACAATGACAGGTATAGTAAAACACTGGTATATGTATATTTATGTATTTGTGGTATATATATATATGTACAATGACAGGTATAGTAAAACACTGGTATATGTATATTTATGTATTTGTGGTATATATATATATGTACAATGACAGGTATAGTAAAACACTGGTATATGTATATTTATGTATTTGTGGTATATATATATATGTACAATGACAGGTATAGTAAAACACTGGTATATGTATATTTATGTATTTGTGGTATATATATATATGTACAATGACAGGTATAGTAAAACACTGGTATATGTATATTTATGTATTTGTGGTATATATATATATGTACAATGACAGGTATAGTAAAACACTGGTATATGTATATTTATGTATTTGTGGTATATATATATATGTACAATGACAGGTATAGTAAAACACTGGTATATGTATATTTATGTATTTGTGGTATATATATATATGTACAATGACAGGTATAGTAAAACACTGGTATATGTATATTTATGTATTTGTGGTATATATATATATGTACAATGACAGGTATAGTAAAACACTGGTATATGTATATTTATGTATTTGTGGTATATATATATATGTACAATGACAGGTATAGTAAAACACTGGTATATGTATATTTATGTATTTGTGGTATATATATATATGTACAATGACAGGTATAGTAAAACACTGGTATATGTATATTTATGTATTTGTGGTATATATATATATGTACAATGACAGGTATAGTAAAACACTGGTATATGTATATTTATGTATTTGTGGTATATATATATATGTACAATGACAGGTATAGTAAAACACTGGTATATGTATATTTATGTATTTGTGGTATATATATATATGTACAATGACAGGTATAGTAAAACACTGGTATATGTATATTTATGTATTTGTGGTATATATATATATGTACAATGACAGGTATAGTAAAACACTGGTATATGTATATTTATGTATTTGTGGTATATATATATATGTACAATGACAGGTATAGTAAAACACTGGTATATGTATATTTATGTATTTGTGGTATATATATATATGTACAATGACAGGTATAGTAAAACACTGGTATATGTATATTTATGTATTTGTGGTATATATATATATGTACAAGGACAGGTATAGTAAAACACTGGTATATGTATATTTATGTATTTGTGGTATATATATATATATATATACAAGGACAGGTATAGTAACACACTGGTATATGTATATTTATGTATTTGTGGTATATATATATATATATATACAAGGACAGGTATAGTAACACACTGGTATATGTATATTTATGTATTTGTGGTATATATATATATATATATACAAGGACAGGTATAGTAACACACTGGTATATGTATATTTATGTATTTGTGGTATATATATATATATATATACAAGGACAGGTATAGTAACACACTGGTATATGTATATTTATGTATTTGTGGTATATATATATATATATATACAAGGACAGGTATAGTAACACACTGGTATATGTATATTTATGTATTTGTGGTATATATATATATATATATACAAGGACAGGTATAGTAACACACTGGTATATGTATATTTATGTATTTGTGGTATATATATATATATATATACAAGGACAGGTATAGTAACACACTGGTATATGTATATTTATGTATTTGTGGTATATATATATATATATATACAAGGACAGGTATAGTAAAACACTGGTATATGTATATTTATGTATTTGTGGTATATATATATATGTACAATGACAGGTATAGTAAAACACTGGTATATGTATATTTATGTATTTGTGGTATATATATATATGTACAAGGACAGGTATAGTAAAACACTGGTCGTATCACTTGGTCAGATCGGCCATGCCGTATAAACAATGGCGCTATATCCACATTTTGTAGTTTATGCTGCTTTGAGCAGCTAAATAACATTATAACAGCAACATTGGAAGATAATCTGTGCAGTGTGTACAGGGACATGATATTTTCTTACAACTGTTCCAATCATTAATAGTAAAAATTGCAAGGAATAATTGTATAGTGTACACATGTTACTGATATAATGCCTCTTCTCCACCATATTTAGTCAGGGCTGTATTTAGGGGTCAAATCCCAAGGCACAACATGCAGGTCCCTCCCTCCCCCATGTGCCAAGTGTTCAGAGCACAGATTTCTTACAGAAACTCCATGATGAATGTCAGAGGAGCAGGGCCTCCTCCAGCGTTACTCCGCTGAAGCTACGGACGCCCGATCTTCCGTAGTAACATCTGCCCGGCGCATGCGCAGATCGGCTTTTAAACCGATATTACGCTGCTGGCTGCCGTTTTAACGCCAGCGAGCGTAGGACTGGATCAGGGCCTGTGTCACTGAACATAGCTATAGGACAATCTGGCCAATCAGCAGATTATTGTGCAGTGTATGGCAAGGAACTTCTACGGACCTGATAATCGTTCTGCTGAATGATCCCACCGCCAAGGTGCTAGGATCAGTGCAGGGCAGTGGGGCTATTAAAAGGTAGTGTGTAGCCACCATATGAGCCTCATTATAACGGTAGCCAGGAACAGTATGATGTATGATGTGTGGCCAGTATAATCTCAATGTGTCCACTTACCCCCAAACCCGTCTGGAACGTAGGTCTTCAGGACAATGTTACAAAAGATGGTAGGTAGAGAAAGTGGTTTGTTGCCTTCATTTCGAAGTGAAATGTGCCGATATCCAGCCTGGAGGCCATCTAGCGGCAATATCCTCTGGCCTATTAGTTTATTGTTGTCATCATACACTGCTATCCTTAGCACAGCAAGGTCAGGTAAGATAACCTGGAAAGAAGAGGCTGGCTAGTCACAATCTGTCTCATATTCTTACACTTAGTGTCACACACGCTTGACACTAGTACACGCACACACTTACACAATTACACATACATACAACGTCGCATACACAAATAAACACATGCACATGAACAGACTCTTACACAAACACGTGGACAGACTTACACAATCAGACACACACATTGCAATACAAATACACACACACACACACATGTATGTCGTCAGCTGGAATAGCCTTTACCTTTCGGAACACAAACGGCTCCTCATTGTAAACCGGATTCAGACCATTGTTCATTACCATACGCGTTCGGAACTCCTTTCGTATAGTGTCTGTCGGTAACCCGTACATGTCCACCTCCACATAGGTTCCAATTTTCTTGTCTGACAGAAACTGTCCAGATATAACCTGAGTAACAGACCAGACAATAATGAATTTACCCAGATAGAAATAAAATAGATGCTAACACATCTAAAGACTTCTGGTAAGGTAAGAGAGGTGCCAATCCTATGTAGTTTATGGTGCTCTTATATCTTACACAATCAGCCAATTGCATCAGTGGAGCTACTGAAGAGATAATCATACCGAAGCACTCATGAATGTTGAGCAATGGTTGTTGGTGAGAAAATTGTTTAGGTGGCATTGCTAATCTGTTCCAGGCTATGCACCAGCACTAGAGGTGCTTAATATCACTAACACTCAAGGCCCAAACACTGGACTGGATCCAGACTTAGTAAATTTAGCAAGTGAAAAAGGCCCATATTTTGGAAGTGCTCTTGCACACTCCTTAGGCTTCCAGCATGGATATGGATCCTCTGGAATGAGTGGGTTGTGTACATTAAGCATGCATGAGGGAAGAGGTATGTAAACTGGAAAGTAAAGGCTTGGTTAAGCCCTTATGCACAATCCCAATCTTAGTCCCGAGTGCGTGAGGGGAGTGGCCTCCCTACACACAAACGGGATTTAGGTTCCCATGGCGATCCAACATCAGAATTCCACAGCCGTTGTGGTCAGAAATCTGGATCCAGCCCAGTGATATCAGCTGCATTTTAAAAATAACATAATATTGGACCGGATCCAGACCACCGCACACTGTCCTTCCGCACGAGAGAGGGGAGTGACCTCTCCTCGTCATTTCCCTCTCTCGTTCTTAAATAGTGTGACTTACACTGCCATAAGGCAGCCTTAAGTCACACCTGTGGATCAGCGGTCCCTCCGCGTGTAAGTGGATGTTACCACCCACACTGAAAGTTTTACATGCTTCCCCCCACCCACCTTTGCGGGCGGAGGGGAAGCACAGCCCCTTTTAACTTAAAAGCCATCGTAAAGGAACTTAATTCCGTACGATGGAAGTTACGTTATTAAAAATAGCGTAACATCGGAGGGCACATGCGTGCGTAAGGGGGCTCTTATTACTAACTGTCCCTTGTTACGAATGATCAATTCTGATTGAATACTGTGATTCTTATAGCACTTACATTGTGTTATTTCATTATCACTGTGCTCAGGACATAAAATGTATTTTAGTCTATCTTCAGCTACAGAAAATGTATTAATGGATAGACTGTCCACTGATATCAGGTACACAATGTGTGTGATATGTAAGTAACTGTATGTGAAACACCTGCTTGTATCCAGCTGTTTGTAGCATACCTCAACAGAACAGGTGGCTGCTATCACCCCGTCCACTGGTGTTTCAGAGAATGGATCAAATGTCCTGTCTGGACGTCGCATGAAGTCTGGTTTAAGCAGGAACCTTGTGAAAACACATTGACATATACTGACACCATGGAACATGTAAATTCATGCAGCCTTAATTACATCATATTACATTACTCCATAGTAGTTATAAAGCAAATGTAAATATGGATCTTTTAAAATCATGGCTGATTTAAAGACATCGGGCTGGATCTAGACTTAAGTAAGTGCTTGAAATTAATTACTCCTGGGCTAAACCATGTTGATTGCAGGGGAGTCATATTTCATCTGTTGCACACAGTATTAGAGATGAGGTGATGATAGTAAAGCTGGTCAGTATCTGTGTGCAGTAAGCAATTCAAAGAAATATCGCTGCATGCAAAGAATACAATTAACTTGACTCCCCCTGAAATCAACATGGTTTAGCCCAGGTGTAACTAATTTCAAGCACTTACTTAAGTCTGGATCCAGCCCATAGTTGGCCACCAAGAAGAACTTGTATCTTACCCACAAGATCCATTGTATTCAAACTTGCCCAGGTTCAGCTGCATTGCTAGATCTGTTAAAAACAAAAAATGATAAACATATTAAAAAAAAATTTAAATCAGTGGATTCACATAAAGACAAAGCAGAGTAGATGGCAATCATATTGGGGAACTTAGAGTTCAAGAGATGTCTGTTTTTGTATAATCAATGCTGGGAGTCTATGATATCAGAGCTGGGGTATCGCCAGAAGCAATTCCCAGCACAGTGTTGCAGAGGTGAGCGTGTCAGGAGCAGCGTATTTGTCCACGTAGCTGCATTGTGCTTAGCTACAGCCCACACGCATTCTGTAACTGCTTGCAGTACAAAGGCGCCGTTGTACGCAGCCCGTCTCACTTTTACTAACGCATCTACGGCACGTATGCAGCGCGCCCATTTGTGTGCGCCTCTGGATCAGACCCATTATGAGCATCATGCTGAGGGGCTTGTGTTCCAGTATAAATGAAAATACAGAAATTTTTTCATCCCCACAACAAAAATCCCTTCCATAGATTACTGATGCATCAGTTGTAAAGCCGCTCATTAGAATGCAGCAGGCTCAACATTACTTCATGGTAATTGGACTGCTCACTGACTCACGGTTTCCCATTTGTCAGTAAACATCTTAATATCATTTAACCATGCAGCAGTCTCTATATAAAACACCGGAGGCATTTATGTAGCATCTGCTAAGGAAGTTAAAGAGCAAATGCTTTGTTGGCATTCAGCAACACTGGGTTCTGCAGTGTACCTGGGGTCTGATAGTTCAGAGAGACCATCTGGCATCCAGCGTTCCAGAAAATTTGAGGCATATAATTACTGGAATCCACTCTGCCCCCCTTAGGGTAGATCCGACTCATCTGCCGTTTGTTATAACTAGGAACATTGTTAAGGAATACAAAAACAAACAGAAATAACATACAAATATAGTATATTGAATACAGTGTACCACGGGATATAATTATTTACCTTTTTGTATTGATAAACCAATACTGATATTCACCCAGTGTTGATAAGTGCATAGTTTGTATTCCATTATAATTCTTTTAGTCAATCAAAAAACTTTCCTTTTATATATCTCAATCCCTTCATGGTAAGAATGCATATATGTAGTGTGATATTATAGGCTTTCTAGGTAAAATCCTCTACTGAATGGAAGCACTTGAGGAACGATGTAGTGATTACTGGCCTTCAATCTAGCTAACATTTTCTCTGGTATAAAAATTAGAAGCAACACATTAGGAAAGGATACTTTACAAACTCAATTGCATGTGTTTTTAAATACCCCAATCCGACCGATTCGTTAAAGGAGGACATGTTGAAATGAATATTACGTTCTGAAAAGAAAAAGACAATTTTAAATGATCACAGACACATAAAATGCTATCTATAGTATATAGACAGTAAATAGATATTGTGCTCAATTTTTTTAAATAGATTTTAATCAAAGACACTGGAGAATAGTGATTGGTTGATGATAACAATGGGCCTGATCAAGAACTACGCCTCGGAGCGAATTTACGCGTGGCAGAGACGTAAAATCGCTGTTTTGCACGCACTGCGCATGCGCACCATAGAAAATACGCACATTAACGTAGCGTAATTGTGAACGTATGGGCCATTCACGTATGTGTCACGTAAATACTTACGTGTGGGCGTGCCAATTTTACGTTACTCCAAACCAAATTACGATTACGTAAAGTAGGCGGGGGGTTGTATTTAAAGTGTACAGTATGGGCGTGCTTAGCTGCGTAAATTCGTTCAGCCCATACGTACGTGTGCGTGGTTACGTTGGAAAAAGTTAAGGTAGGGTTTGGAAAGCATATCTTGACAAAATACGTCCGTGCTAGGGGAGTGCCAAGGGGAGTGTAACCAATTTACGCGCACGAAAATACGCTCTGCGAATAAACGTACGGCAAACGTAGTTCTGGATCTACCCCAGTATTAGTAATATCAATCACAATAACAATTTATTTTCAAAATGAGCTAGATGAGACAAGGCAGGCTTGTACAAATAACGCTTTTCTGCCTTAAGGTTTGTATTTCCTGTCTGTAAAATATATCAGTATTCATTATAAGGCTCATTTAGAATTGGCTGTAAAGGGAAATGAACACCACAGAAAAGGCACATTTTCAATCTTATTTACATTTTAATTTATTTTACTTAAATCTAGACTTCCTCAATCCCTCTTTCACCAATGTATGTATCACCTACATCAAGCACAAGTTACCTGTGACACTCCAGCTGTTGTGAAACTACAAGTACCATCACACTTTGGCAGGTATCGACTATGTCTTTACTGCTAGAGCATGATGGGAGTTGTTGTTTCACAAGACTGGATGGCTAAAGATTGCCTGACCTACATCCACGAGGCGTCTCTTTGTAAGTTATTATCATCATCACAGATCTTTACTCTATATGGGTAATGCAGCAGCAAAAAGTAAAAAATCTAGTTTAGGTCACATGCTCCTTCACTCACAGGTGCAAGAAGGTACAGATCAGGGACATAAATAAATCTTCGTACTGGAATATATAATACATGTTACTGCAAATGCTAAGCACAAAATGATGTGTATTACATAAAAAAATGGGACTTGCATCAAACTATAAATGGCCACCTCTTTATTACTGATTTCTTGAGGACTCTGTAAAAACAGTTCTGAGAACTGAAAACTTTATATGAGTTAATACTGTAATTTTCAGTATGTCATTTTGTAATGAAACTTATATCTTAATATAGAATTTTTCAAAGATATCTGAATGTTTCCAAGGTTTGTTGTATTATTTATTTAATATTATTTTTCAATTGCTATATGGCGCCATCTTGTGGATATTATGCTAAGTGCATTTATAACACTACAACATTGTCTATCTTCTCTCAATAAAAAAAAAGATATACATGTACTTGTAGCTTAATTAAATGACATCAAATTCAATTACTGGCTTTGGCTGGTTTTGAGTATAAATGAGTGCAATTATTTTTGGAAATTTGGCAAAATACATTTGTTCTTTGTTTTACCATTATTAAAACTATCAAGACTGATACAACTAATAACAAATAACTTTAAGCGATTAGTCCAGAGTTAGGAGCAACAGCTAACGAAGGAGCACATTTGTACTGTGCTGATGTACTATGATGATAATCATATTTCCAGTTGGAGATATTTGGTTTATTGGTAACATGTAACATTTTAGAATAACCCCCTCAAGCGTTTGATGGAATAAAATGTGTCACCTTCTGCCACTTTGAAGCCTTGAAATTTGACTGGCTGAGCATAGTTGATCATCGTTGATAAGAACGGATGTATATTTGTTGTGGCACCCACATATTTATAATTGGCCATCCAGGCTTGTTCATCATCAGCGGTTGTAGCACCCTAAAATAGTAATATTATACATAAATTATGAGTTTAGTAGGATTTACTGAGTGACATGAAAATGTAGTCTTAATGTTGTTCATGTTATGGAGATTTAGTCTTGATTCTTTACAAATGCAAGTATTTACTTGTGCATGCTTGTGCTTGTAGTTCTACAATGGTTAGCTGTAATATGCAAGGCCTGCCAGTGCCTGCTGGAGAGAATAGGTTAGCCTTAAGCTGGCCATACACTTGTACGATTATCGGTTCCAGCAGGAGGTGGGCCGATAAATGTCCCGTTATCAGCACCATACACCTCTCCTGCTGGGACCGATAATCCTAACTGAAAAGGGGGGAGGGGCAGAGCTAGTACTATGACAGCCATCAAAGCTGTCAGAGCAGCATAATACATAGATATATAGCAGCGGCTATTGCATGCAGTAATACTGGTAAGAATCAGCCAAAGCTGTCACCTTCAAAGCTGTCAGGGCAGCTTTGTACATATATATAAAACAGCAGCAGCTTTGAAGAATAGGGAGCCATTCAGCTTGCTGATTGGCTCCCTTAAAATATCGGGAGCTTTCTCCCGATTTAAATCAAACATGTCAAAAGAGCAAATAATCATACAGAGTGTTTCTGGTGCATTTATTTGGCATTTCAAAAATTGATTTGTACCATACACTAGAGTGATTATTTGCCCGATCACCCGATAATTGGTGATTGGGCCAATAATCGCTCTAGTGTATGGCCAGCTTTACAATGATAAAAAGGGCAAGTAAATAAAATGAATTCCACAAGTGAGGTTAGTGGAACTGCACCTGCCTGGTGTTATAGGAAAAGGCACGGTTCATCTTGGCAGGAAGTCCATATGGGCAAACTACAAAGCATACTTGCCAACACTATTGAAATGTTCAGGAGACTCACACTATCCATGCCCCACACCCCACTCGTGAATGCAATGAAGGTGGGTGCACATTGGAGTTTTTCCTAATGACTATAACAAATGTAAGCACCAATCACTATACACCTGAACTCTCTACACTCTACTTCCCAGTGTATCTGTTTAAAAGTATGCCCATAAACCTTCGCTGCAATGAAATGACTGCCCATAAATGTGGCCTTCTGCAGGCAGAGGAATGGGAATCGTGGCAGCAAACATTGGATGTCAGCGCACACTAAATATTTTTCCCAACATCGTGGATCACAAATATGATGCTGTTTCACATGATTCTACAGCATTGCTGGACTGTACACACTGGCAAGATATCAGAGCTACATGACTGTTACCATGTCACCATGCCCAGCTTTAGTCATAGCATTACAGAACACTGCCTTCAGCCTTAGTGACAGTTTATTGAGGCTCAGCCTCTGCTTCACAGCAGTGCATACTGAGGGCGGGGCATGCATTACGCCATTTACACCAACAAGCCCCTGAAGACTGTTATCTTCACATGGGGGAGAAAAAATAAGTTGCCAATTGTGCTACAAAGGTAATCCAGATGTTTCTTATGCAGTGGATTTGCAAGTGTCACACTTCAGAAACAGGAATATAAATCCTTTGGTTTGGATCTGAAAACCACAGCTCACACAAAGACACTTTTATCCAAACTGTATTTACACTTAATGATCTATTTTCATAGCGGAAAACATTTTGAACGGATATTGAAACAATGAAAAAAAACCCTACATGGAACACCAGCAAGATTCAGCTCTCCAGTCTTTGTCAGATTATTGCTGTTATAATGACGCTAACATTGCATTATAATTATTTACACAAACTGAACTTCAAGGTACCTGGTAATCCAGGTCATGCACAAGAAGCACAGAATCTACTCAATCAAAATCTACTGCATGCATTTCCGTTATTTAGATAACTACACATTGTCCTTTGCATTGGGTGTACATAAATTTACATTTCATATATAGGATCATTTACTTTACACAGATAAATAAAGGTGACTTAGGACCTAATTCAGATTTAAGAAGGAGCTTGAAATTAAGGACCTGATTCACACTTAAGGTAATCCAGGTCATGCACAAGAAGCACAGAATCTACTCAATCAAAATCTACTGCATGCATTTCCGTTATTTAGATGACTACACATCGTCCCTTGCATTGGGTGTACATAAACTAACATTTCTTATACAGATAAATAAAGGTGACTTAGGACCTCATTCAGACTTAAGAAGGAGCTTGAAATTAAAAGAAGAAGATTACACCTAGGCAAAACCATGTTGATTTCAGGGGGAGTCAAGTTAATTGTATTCTTTGCATGCAGGGATATATCTTTGAATTGCTTACTGCACACAGATACTGACCAGCTTTACTATCGCACTGTTATTTAGACTTGGGATAGAAAACATCACCTCTCAACACTAATACTGTTTGCAACAGATGAAATATGACTCCCCTGCAATCAGCTTGGTTTAGTCCAGGTGAAACTTTCCTCTCTTAGGACCTGATTCACACTTAAGAATTTTCTTAAAATAATAACTTAAAGTCACACCTGGGCTAAACCATGTTGATTGCAGGGGAAATTAATTTAATTGTATTCTTTGCATGCAGGGATATATCTTTAAATTACTGCACACAGATACTGACCATCTTTACTATTACACTGTTATTTAGACTTGGGCTAGTAAACATCACCTCCCAACACTAATACTGTTTGCAACAGATGAAATATGACTCCCCTGCAATCAACATGGTTTAGCCCAGGTGTGACTTTAAGTTCTTATTTTAAGAAGATTCTTAAATTTGAATCAGGTCCTTAATTTCAAGCTCCTTCTTAAGCCTGAAAAAAATACCAGAATACATTTAGCACGGTATAGCTTCTATGCATCTTTTTTCTACTTATTAGTAGCCTGTCCTATTTTTTTGTCTTATGTTGCTGATTAAAACACCCCAACACAAGGAAACACCTCTAAGTTCAGGCACACACCCACCACCTTTTTATTGTTACTTATTTATAATAATAGATAATTTCTTGTCACCTTTTTGTTATTGTTTTCTGGCTCAGAATCTTCAACTACCTATAGGAGGAAACACAACTGCTTTATGACTTTCATTAAGTATACTTATACTATGTCTCTAAAACATTCACATAGTTACAAAAGGCTGAATTACATAACCGGTCATTTACTTACACCTTACACTCTCCAATGTACCACAATGAACCTATTTCTATCTACAAACATGCACCAAGTTTATGGATCCATAGTTTTTATAATACAATAATAGTGAACATCCGTTTGTAGGTACATTGATTTATGAACATCTGAGTTTCAATGGCTAATAATGTACATAATTAACGGTCGCTTAAGATCTTTGATCGTTATTTGAATAACCTATTTGTACAGGAATTGCTTGTAATAGCGTATGTATGTAGAGAATGGCTAGAGTCATCTACCTGTCAGGATGTTTAAAGCATGAGCAATTCTTGACTGGTAGCTGGGAGGCAGGGAAAAAGATTCTCCCTGGCCATTCTGCCTGTGTTTAACCTGCAGTCATATCAACAGAGGAGACTCCTCATCCTGACTCCACACAGCCAATAAAGTAATATTGGGTACATAATGGGTGCCACTTGGTGACTTTGTGCACATAACACCTTATACCCACTATAGAAAACAATAGTGTGTCAGAAAGCTCACTGTCTGGAGACTGATATCTGCTTTCTGACCCCCATGAAGAAGGTGACAATGTTTAAACCACAATGTACCCTGACTGCCATGATTTATATCCCACATAACTCAGGCCTACAGTATATCAGAAGAAAGGGCTGTTATTAATTAAGGGGATGGTGATGGCATCCTGAACCGCAAATGATTAAAGAAACCAAACACAAAGATACCCTTTAGCAGGCAGAAAAATAGGCATGATACGCATTGTTATGCAGCACACCGTATAAACACACTGCGCCACTTATATTTGGTTTAGTATTGTGACCCTGACAGGACACACATCTACTGGTGAAAAAAGAGGCTTCTGTATAAGAGGTTTGGGACATGAGCAGCAATACAGAGTCACTCACACAATGTGATGCTAATATATTGCGGAATCCCTGTAAATGACTGATTAATAACTACTGACACAGCCAATGCAGTCACTGCCCCATAAAGAGGTCGGATGGGACACCGTCTGTCACTTATTTCCCAAAAACACACATTTAATAGAATTACTTTTTTCGCAGCGTTAGCGGCGGCTTCTTTTTGGCTGAGGTCATCCGATGATATCTCACTTCCAAACTTGTATTCTGGATGGGCTTCCTCTTCTAGGTCAGCTAATAGACCATAAAAACAAAACCGGTTATAGACGGATGACATTTCACACATGCAGAAATAACATGAATATATAAATATATGTGTAATATATCAATATATGCTGCGGTAGATATGTCTTGACGACATGTTCTCTGTGCAGCTGCTGTGGAGTTGCATATAGAAAATGAATAAGAAATAAAAAGACGTAAGAACGGCATTAATGAGCAATCTGCATGTTTAGCATTGGAGCAAGCCCAAAAAAATCTGTGGCTGAACCAACAGTGTCCCCTTCTGTGTGCTTTTCAGCAGAGAATATCAGCAAAGAGCCCCACCTCTTCTATCTGAGATCATATAATAGATGGGAGGGGGTCCCACCCCCTTTATTCAATTATATTTATATACCTGCTTTATACTCTATCTTAGTCAGCGCCTTTTGACACTTTTCTTTTTAGCCTGAATAGCCACATATTACTGCATATCGGGCCAGATCCTGAGCTAAGTACGATAACGTCAAATCGGCTCTTTGTATTTATGACAGATGTTACGCTGCGTATCGCTGAACATACGTACCATCAGCGTAACTATGAATGAAGGGGCGGAGGCATCAATACGACATCCATAATTACGCTTTAAAGGCGGAGGGAGCCATTTAAATTAGACAGTATGGGCCGGGTTTGACCGTCAGGTACGTAAATCCATTACGTACGTCAGTACTTACGCTATGAAAAGTTAAGGTAGGGTTTGGGCGGCGTAAAATGGCCAAAGTACGTATGAGCAAGGGGAGTGCATAGAAATTACGTTAGCGTAAACATGCTACGTAAACACGCTACGCGATCTAGCGTAACTAGACTGTAGGTCTGCATTTACCCCATTTTCCTCAACTATATTTTAATACAGATTTTATTTTTTAAAGGTTTTTATTTTTTGCTCAAATAATAAAAAAAATAAAACAATTATTATTCAAATTAAAGAACGCATAAATGACAGAAATTTAAATTGATTAAAATTAAAAACAAAAAATAATTTGAGCCATGCAAACCTGTACAGACTATTACACTTACACCTCTTTGCCTATACACCTCCATTTGGAAGTTTCAGTGCTCATTTTTAATACGACCTATTCAGAGTTACTACTGTTGTGAACACCTTTTCTACCCCCATCCCTGTGCGGGGGGCATAGCTCGCTCTTCCCTAGTTAGGGCCCTGTCTGCAATAAGCAATAAGCTTCCATATTTTAAATCCCTTTATACCATACCATTTTCTGTCTCTTCCTCAATGTCATCCTCTAGTATGCTGACTGGTGCCACGGTCTCTCCAGCCTCCATCATACTTTTTAAAGCCTCTAGCTGCTCTGTAGACATTAAGGACAATGATAAAAAAACATGTAATGATCCAGTGAGTCATATATATATAGGACAGTTTTAATAAGAAAGTAAAATAAGGATTAGTCCAATTTTCAAGGATTTATTTCTGGCAAAGCTGTGAAAATATGGTGTAGGTTTCGTGAACAAGGCTAAATAAAAGACTGTTAGTGCATATGGGCAGTATCAAGTTGTGAGTAAATCTGGCCTTCACAATAATCAATTGAGAGCATTGACAAATAAGACCATTCAGTCTGCACAAACATTCCAACTGCCCTCTGGGCCAATCAGCACAGGGCAGTAGTCACTATACAATATTTCTGGCTATCTGAGCCTTATGCTGTCACCGGGGACATTGCATAGTGTGTGGGCAGCTTTAGTGTTCTCTAGCATTCAAACAATCGGCCCATGCATAACAAGCACTAATAATCAGCCACATCAAAAATATCTAATATTTAACTACAAAATCAATCATCAATTACAGAAATAGTAGCATGTTTTGCTGATTTTATATAAATACGGTATTTAACCTTAACTGATCACACTCCAAGCAGAGCAATGATAGCAATGATAGTTTGTGCAGACTGAACAATGCGATTATCATGCCAGTGTGTTTTGGACAGTACTGTATTGTCAGCGCTCTCACAAAACGGTCCATGCCATACACTATACAATAATCAGGTCGATCAGTTGATAGTTGGCTGATTTAGCACAATTATGATTTTGTGTATAGGTGGCTTTAGATAGTGTAACACAGAGGGCCAGGGAAAGGAGGGCTATAATACTAGACATCAGTACATACTTTTTTCCACTTCCGCTTTCAGTCGCTTGTTTTTAATTAATATTTTCCTTTTTAGGTCATTTGGAGAGGGCAAAGGTCTCCCAGGATCGAGCTGAAACAAAGGATCGTAAAGAAGAAAAATAGAGAAAAAATGTAAGTCATCATTCTTAAGAGTTATTCTTCAATGGTTTTCAATTGTACTAAATAACAGCCATTTACCAAAGTGCAAAATATAGGAGAGCGCATAGCGTTTATATTGCTTTAAATCGGTTATTTGTCTGTTCATGCTGACACCGGTGCTCACCCACTCTCTGGTAATAGGGACAGATCACAGGAAATCTGTCCGTGCTCATGTCATTTGACATCTTCGAGTGTACATGGTTATAAGTGCTTGCCAGATTAGCATTTGGGAAATTACTCCTATTTTATTTGCATAACTATATATGGGCCTGTTTAAAACAAAAAAATTGCACTTTGTATCTTGCAAATCCATTTTATGTGAACCTTTTTCTTACAATAGCCAATTGTGGAAAATTAAATGTAAAGTTCCTGTTTTAAGCTACCACTGATTTCCGCTGACTGGTTTTGTCTGCCATGAATTTCTGGTAGTAAATACCCTTTTAATGTTTCCAGTGATGCTATCTAAACAATGACATAACCACAATAGCCTTTCCACAAGAATACTGTAACATTGCTTAGGTGTTATTGCACACTACAGACAGTATGTAAATACTGGCAGAATGAGCTCAGATGGTCACATAATAGTTATGGGCAGATATTTACAAAACACAAAGGAGAAAAAAGTGCACTTCACACACAGCCTGACCTGCTCTGATCTCAAAGCTACCCCTGTATCCCAATACACATAGGGATCACAATGAATAATTGTATTTTACATGTATTTATTTATTAACAGGTTTTTATACAGTGCCATCAGATTACGTAGTGCTTAAATTCAAAAAAATAATACAGCAACTCTAAAATTTTTATTGCAACATTTAAGTAACTGAATGGCTGATGCTACCAATAAAAAATACATACAGTATAAACAGGGATCTATGAATTCAGCACTAGGGGCTATGCATGGCCTGGCAACCTACTTTAAAGAAACATATGGTGGTAAACTAATAATACTGATGAAAAAAGAGTTGAGAAAGCTGAATAACTTTGCTCTGTTACTATATATGGTGTTCTTGTCCTTGAATAACATAATGCGAGGTCATAATCAAGCAATATATGAATAGAGTAGAAGCAGACATTGGGATACTGAGAAATGAACTATCTGGAATTAGTAACACAAGTAGACAGCAGGTGGCGCCATTCCACAACATAGCTCCAAAAATCCTGTCAGAGGTTCCAAAGGGAAAATGGGTGTGGCCAAATCAGAGTGAGGGAGTGGCCGGTGGGGAAATCAGCATGTGTTAGATCAGGAAGGGTCACTTTGTTATTGAGGAGTGTTGGCAGGTATGCACAGGTACCAGCAAAAACTGAACTAGAGTGCTGTGCTCAATTTACAAACCCATTCAGGCTATGCTTCACACATGATGCACAAGGCTAAAGGTGCAGCCTGGAACCGCTGCAAGCAACCTCATAGACAGCAATGTAGATAATATAAAGCTATTTTAAAGAACACATTAATGTGAATAACAAATGTCTGGCTTCTCACGTCTGCTATTTAAACCATTTGCCTGTACATCTTTTATGCTAATACTAAAGGAGGTATTCCATCAGTCCATCTATTACAGTAGCCTTAGTGAACCAAAACCGATGGCACGTATGACCTTCCCCACAGCAACTCAACAAGCTCCATGTGACAATTAAATGTCTTCTACGGGTGTCTGACCAACCCGCAATAGGCACCGATTTTAATGTTTTGCTTTATATAAATAAATAGGCAAAATGAAAATACTTTGTATAAAGTTTATGGTCACTTTGTAGCAAAAAAAATCCTAAGTTTAAAATGATAAAAATACTTGTTTTATTTTTTATTTATTTTTTACTAATGTTATGAAATAGTTGTGACAGGGATACCAAGTACCTGTACAGAATAAATTAGCTTGGACACATGAAGTTAAGTGTCCTCTAGTAGGGTTTTCTGGTATGGATGAGAGGTCACACGCAAAGAGTGATGGGCCTAGGTACTCTCTCTAAAAAAAAATTCACCTCACAACAGCAGCCATTTTGTATTCGCTTCAGTCAGAATATGCGCAATATGTGCAAAACCTGCAGAAGGTAAATTTTATATTCTACATTGCTGTCTCGATGGTTTGTTTGAAGGCATTTCCCCAGCGGTTTTCATTGATTTTAATAGATTTTTTTTATGTGAGTTATTTTCTTTCACATTTTCCAAAAATACAGCTCTTTGCATCATGCTTAGGCCTCAAACTATCATTTCCACAAAAACGTGTCAGTGCAACCACAGGTCCCCTTGTGATGAACAGTGTGACACCCATTTCATCAAAAACCAAGGGCAGGATTGAAACACCAATGGTTGAACGTCAAATACACAGGAACCATTTGTCTTTCTCCCAGCCTATTGAAAGTGAACACATTCCCATCCATGTTTTTGCCACAAAAGAATTAAGAGAAGTGTGAACCATGCTTTCAGTTCTTTGAACTTGACACCAATACGCCAAGTAAAGAGAGTCGCATGACAAATATGAGAAAATACTAATTTATTTATCTGCATGCAGTTGAGATGAAAATCCCAAACTCAAAATAGTTCACTTCAAAAGCAATTTCATTATTAATTTGTTTGTGTGTCACTAGGTGGCAGTAAAGCTCAAGATTTTTTACTTCTGGGGTGAACTGTGCATGCTTCATTTTGCTTCGCTTGTTGAATGCAGTGACATTTTCCTGTGGGAATGAACAATATTTCTCAGCTTCATACTCTGTGAGTCCTAAGGAGTGAACGACAGTACAAAAAAAACAAAAAAACAAACGCAATCTTTTTTTGGGCGCAGTTTCTATGCTGTAAAAGTAAATGTGATTACATACCGGATGTGAATCTATAGGTTGCTTCAAAAGGAGATCCCCAAATATATCTTCACAGTATTTGGACATCTTATATTGTTGATATTTACTAAAATATAAATTGTAACATTTAACATTCATACCTCTTTATTCATACTATAGTATATCAATACATCTAAAACAGCATTCCTTTTGCAAGATATCATTTTTGTGAGGTGTTCAGGAGTGGGAGAAAATAAACCCTGCCCATAATTTACCCCCCTTGGGGTTGATTCTGAGTTTTATAGTAAGGGCCACAAAACAGGTGCAAGTGTAGACCTGGGCAAAACCATGTGGAACTACGAGGGAAGGCAAATTGCGAAAACAAATTCAAAGTTCAGAAGTGAAGTTTACCAGCTCAACTCTACTTTACAGATTACTCATAAACATAGAAACATAGAAAGTGACGGCAGATAAGAGCCACATGGCCCATCCAGTCTGCCCAGTTGTTTATTTAAAACTATACTGACCCTAGACCGTATTTACCCTCAATTTAGTTTGAGATTTAGGATATCCTTATATTTATCCCAAACATGTTTACACTGTTCTATTGTGCTACCTCTACCACCTCAGATGGGAGGCTATTCCACTTATCAACCACCTCAGGTGGGAGGCTATTCCACTTATCTATCACCCTTTCAGTGAAGTCATTTTTCCGCACATTTCCTCTGAATCTACCACCCTCAATAAAGCTCATAAAGCTGTACAGTATATGAGTTCTAAAGTAAAAGTATCTTATCAGCATACAAAATAATTAAAGTTAATTTGCATCTCTCACATTGCAACATGGTTTTGCTCAAAGTTACACTTGCAACAGTGAGGCATAAAAAAAAAGTGCAGCTCTGGATCAGCCCCCAATTTTTGGGTGATTCTCTGCCTGTTTGTTTATTCTGGCACACTCCTGACTATGGGCTCCATTTACTATAATGCCCACTGTGAGCGTTATTAATATTTTAAAGCATTTTTTATTATTAATTTAATAATAAAGTACATAAAAACAATGTTAATATATATTTTTTTGTACATTTTCATTTGTGTTTTATATTACAGCGGTCTCCCGATATATACCCCCCTTTCCTCCCCCTAATAACAGCTATTAGGGGGAGGAAAAGGGGGATATATGGGGGAACCGCTGTAATACCTGCCCTAACGCCATCTTCAGATGGCGTTATATAACGTGTCGGCGCGGATTGTTAAAATCCATGCCGACACTTTGTAAATATAACGATCAGCCGTCCCGCATTTATTAGAGCGGGCCGGCGATCGTGAGTGCAGAAGCTGATGATCGCCATGGTTTCCATGGCAATCACAGCTTTGTAAATGGTGCACACATCGTTTTAAGGAGATAAAGACCGTTTCCAGGTGTAAAATGGTCTTTATCTCCTGAAAACGATATAGTAAATGGAGCCCCATATTGTATCCTGCATCTACATTTAATCTGACTTGTGAGTGACTTTTTGTGAATGAATATATTTCTTATACAATGCTCAGTGAAGTTTTCTGAACATGCTTTAGCATCATGTGGCCAGATTCACACAACAATCTACGTACCAGTTAGGTTGCTTAGTTAGAAAGAGGTGGTGTAATGCTGCCTCGGGGGGTGTTTAGATAGAAGTGGGAGGGGGGAGGGATTTAGATTAGCCGGGGCGGCTGGGGGGGAGGCAAGGTCTGTGCGTAGTTTCCTTCTTATGGTAAGATAAGGTAGCTCTATGGCACTCATAAGTGTAAAAACAGGGGGCTAATTAGGGGCAGAACGTGTGAGTTATATGCGGATCTGTCCTCACCTGACTCACAATTAGTTGTAAATTCGGTCCATGCATACAATCAATGTAAAAAACGTAGATCTTTGTGCAGTCATTTCCAAGCATCCACAAACACCTTTGTCTTAATATAAAGGAGTAAGAGCATAACGTGTGTGATATGACTTGGTGGAAAAGGGCAATATCTGCAGAATCAACAGTGCTCTCAGAATTACTGTGATCAAATGCAGGCTCCAGGGTGAGATGCAAATGTCATTTGATAATAGGGAAGGGTTTTCACAACTCTTTTATGTTCTAGATAAACTGGGGTATAGCGGCACACCCATAAATCAAATTTAATGACATAAAGAGATGAGAAATACAAGTACCTGCAGTGATTCTCAAATGAAAGGATTACAGGATATTCCGATGTGACAAACGCAGTCTCCTTAATGGCTTGTATCACATCCTTCAGAAATGAGCAGACAATGAGAGGTGTTAAGAAGTCTTAAGCAACAAAAGGTGTATTACAAATGAGGAGATTAAGAGCATAGCCAGCAAGTGTCAGAAATATTAAACAATACACGTCTAATTACAGAGGTACCCTGAATCTACAAGCAAATTACTAATTGATGGCAGATAAATAACACATTGTGGGTGCTGATGCTATTATCTATTAATGTGTGGAATAAGTGGAATAAGTGGCGTTGACAGTCACCACCATACACCCAAACATGAACCTAGTAATGTGCATCTATGCTGTAGGTGAAGAGTCAGACATACAGGACTTGAGCTGGAGTTGGCCGTAACGGCAAAAACAGGAGCAAATCTGTACATAGGAAAAACCATATTAAAGTGCAGAAAGCGAGGGGTTGGGAAAGGGGGAGGGGGGGATTTAAAATGTGCAACAGAATGAGTTGAGTGCAGACGCATAACTATTGGGGACGCAAAGGGTGTGGCTGCTACAGGGCCTGCAATGTATTTAAAAACATTGCTCAGCACTCACACATGGAGTGCCCGGTGCTGTGTAACGGTGTCACCCTCTGACAGCTTATTTCCCGCAGGCGGGCCCTTTCAGCCACATAGCTGCTCCCATTCCGTCCATCCAAACACAGACCCCGCCTTCTTGCTATTGGGCCCCAGTCCCAGGTTTTGTAGCTCAATGCACAACAAAAGTTTAAACACGAAGCTGGTCAGTAATGGAGTACAGTAACCAAAGCTCCAATGATCGGGTCATTACATACTGATACAAGGGGAATAATTATGTTAGACGTGAAAAGGATTTTGTTTGGCTGGTAAATAGATCAGAATGAAAGCCAAGCATGGGAAGTTGCAGCCGTTCCAGCAATCTTGATTGATAAAATGGTACAGATGACAGCAGAATTTCGCCTGTATCACTTTATAAAAGATTTCCATGGCCAAAAAGTTACAATTTTGCTTAGTGTTCCCGTTCTCGTTCTGCTCTCTTCCTCCCTGTTGCGCTGCAGTCTGCTTTCTGCTTCCCAGGTTACTAGTTAGGGTTAGGGATAGCGATATCGCAATGCCAATAAAACATGTCTGCATTACAATAATCCATCAGACAGGAGTCGCGGTAACAGTTTTGATGGAAAACAGCTGATCAGTGGATGTTACCCGCATGTTCACTGTGGAAAATAAGCACATCCCCAAGAATACCTTAAAGAGGATATCTGTGCACATCGCCTTGCCATGAGTTATGATGGGCTCCTGATCTTCACCTTTTCCATCCCAGCAATCCAGTTCCACACATCTTCAAAAGACACCAAGTTAAAGTTACATTAGTGCAAAACCAGTGAAAGTAAAAGTTATTGGTAACATATGTACAAGACTTTGCTACTGCTACAGCCATGCAATGTAAACCTCTAAGTTATTATTGATCTAACATGAATTTCTGCTAGATCATTTATTATCACAGCCGCCAAAGCCTACTATACTGCTGCTATTCTTTTCCCTCCACAGCCTTTCTTTTCCCATCCATCTATCATTATTGGCCCAGCTCTACTCTACACTTCACTTACATGAAATAACACACATGAACTCTTTTCCTACTATAAAAGTTTCTCTGTAATATCACCAAAAGGTCACAACAATATAACATCCCTTAGAGCACACAGTCATCTTCTATTTCTCTCTCTTCATCTTCTTCTGGTAGCTGGTGACATATCTCCAAATTCAGGTCCTCCTCACATCTCTTATACAAATCATTCTAATTGTGGATACTATCAGAATCTGGCTAACCTCAAACACATCACCTGTCTCCCATCACTTGCAAAATCCCTAAGAGGTGCCCTATGGAATGTGCGCTCTGTCTGTAACAAACTAACCTCCATACATGACCTCTTCCTCTCTTACAACCATAACTCCTTGAAATAACAGAAACATGGCTTACAGAATCAGACACTGCCTCACCTGCTGCATTTTCACATGGGGGGCTCCACTTTACCCATGCCCCCAGGCCATTTATTCTAACCTCATCTCTTGGGTTCTCCCAGTGGAGTGGCTCTTCTACTCATAAAGGTGGCAACGGTTTAGATCTTGTATTCTCTAAACCAGTGTTCCCCAACCTCAGTCCTCAGGGACCACTAACAGTCCATATTTTCTAGGTTTCCTTAAAGAGTCACAAGTGATATAATGAGCAGCACCTGTGGAGCTTTTAAAATGTGACAGTTAGCCATTTATTCTCATCTCTTGGGTTCTCCCAGTGGAGTGGCTCTTCTACTCATAAAGGTGGCAACGGTTTAGATCTTGTATTCTCTAAACCAGTGTTCCCCAACCTCAGTCCTCAGGGACCACTAACAGTCCATATTTTCTTTTCTA
>WWET01002070.1:73066-116621 GCA_011038615.1 Limnodynastes dumerilii
TATATATATATTTATATGTTTTTATTTGTTCATGTGTATTTAATTAATATGTAATATTGTTTAGCATCAAGAGGTCAGACTCATCTATACACCTTTTTTAATTTTTTTATTTATTCCTTTTTTATTTATTTTTGGCGCCAGTCACATATTAATTTGTTGGCTCATTTCTTTTCTTCCTACTCTACAACTTGTCCTCCTGATTCTGTACCCTCAGAAATCAGTGGTCTGACTTATCGGAATCTGAAATCTCTCTACTGGTTATCTTTGTATCTTTAGTTATACACAAACTGATCACTCAACATTTAGGAAATAACAACAACAACATTCCACATTGGTTGATTGTTTTTTTTTACCAAAATATATAAAATACTCTTACTAACCTACAAAGTCATCAACGAGACTGCACCCACATTCATATTATATCTTCAGTTCTCTCCAGATATACCCCAGGTCCTTCTCTCACATCTGCAACTCTTATCTACATTTAATAATTGGTCTGATTCTCCGTTACAAGACTTCTCCTGAGCTGCACCCACTATCTGAAATAACCTTCCTTGCCCATTAAGATTATCCTATACTCTCTGAACTTTCAAGTGCTTCCTTAAAATTCACCTCTGCAGACAAGGGTCCAGATCCTAAACTACGTACGCGAGCAATTTTACGCTAGCCTCTGACATAAAACCGCCCATTAGTATTTACTGCGCAGGAGCGCGGCAGATGTTATGTACATTACTCTGAACATACGTACCAGCCATGTATCAACAGTGTAACTACCAACAAAGGGGCGTGGCAGCCATATGACACCCATCCGTAATTATGCTTCGGAAGCGGGGTGAGGCATTTAAATCGTACAGTATGGGTGCGCTTACACAATTATGTATGTGAAGACTTTAGGTACGTCAGTAGTTACGCTTTGAAAAGTTAAGGTGGGGTTTGGCAAACGGAAAATGGCCAAAGTAGGTACGAGCGAGGGGAGTGCCTAGAAAATACTCTAGCTTAAATACGCTACACTTAGGTCTGGATCTACCCCAAGCTTATTAAATTCCTCAATTTACTTCCTAGACTTTATCTTCCCTATTTACAACTATTTTGCTGTCCTTCTTCCCTATCTATTACATGATTTACACAAACTCACACACTTCCTCTCCATATTAAAATTCCCCTCAGTTCTGCTACTAACACTGCTGCACTGCTGGATAACTGAGGACTTTTAATAAACAACCTGGATGGTCCATTGTGTGATATATATCACACATATGTATCAAACCCCAATGTACTACATTCTGTAAGCTTGTGAGCGGGGCCCCTTTATCCAGCCAGATTTTTTTTGTTAATAAACATTCTATGTCTATATTAATTAAATCAAAATTGTAAAGCACTACAAAATATAAGTTAGCGCCAGTGGAAAAAGGCAAAATAGCGCCCCCTACCCTGAGTTCCAAAGCAATTTAACCTTAAATATTAACTTACTAGCATTCCCCTTAAGCTTTGCACCCAGGGCAGTTGCCCCTGTGGCACACCCCTAGTGGTGGCGCTATATAAAAACTTCTTAATTAATAATAATAAATGACATAAGAATATAAACATTTCTGATAAAAGGCAAAGAATGTTGGGACTTCACAATATCAGAGTCGTTGGATGGTCAGGGGACCTGGAGCTATTTAGGCAGCAACAATGGTCTCATCTTTTGTTTTCACATATAATATACTTAAGAGTTAGCCTAAAAATTTTGGAGAACCAGTGACTTAACTTAGACATAGAATACTGGTGTTACCTACACATTATATATTAGATAATAGGTATATTTATATACTCTTTGTACAACTACCCTATAATAACAAATGTATGAGAAAATACAATAACAACCTGCATCCAGCAAGAAGAACTTGTCTGTACATCTCTACTGACGACTTCCCACCGAACTGCCTCCCGGTGAGGTACGTGTTGTGCGAGGAGCTTATAAAGTAGTGTGCAAGGGGGTGTTCCATTTCCTGGTACAGCTCTAAGCGGTCTAGAAAGACTGGCGCATTCTCGTCCGACATCAGATATCGGCAAAATCCATCACTCTGTATCTGACCTGCGAAGGGTAAAAACAATTAGACATCTCTCTGTGTATACTGAGTGTAGAACCACGTCCTGGTGGTGATGTCACATGAATCATCCTTAGCACATTTATTGTAACACTATACTTAATTGAGCCACATTATTCTCAGCTTCATGTAGCCTTATTTTGTGTGAGATACAGAGGAGAAGAAGGGCAAAGTGTTTGTGATTTAAATCAGCAGTGATTTACAGCCCTTACTTAATTCTCTAGGTCACAATGTCACCACTCAGTCACACTTTTAATACAAGTTTTCTTATTGAACTTTTAAAAAATCTAGATTAGATTTTGATAAAGAGCAGGTGTAGAAATAAATGGAGTTTTAGCCGTATAGGTCTGGACAGGTTATCAGAGAACACATATGGACTATGAATTGCTCTATCAAGCAAGGACATTATGAGGGTTAAAGGTTCATAATATTTATGTCATTGGTTTGCCTTTGGCTAGAAGTTACATAATTACATTTGAGAATATATCCAGGATATCAGTGCACCCACCTTTCTTCTTCATCTCTTCATCAGGCTCATAGGCGTCTATTATCTGCATAGCCCTCTTTGCATCGAAGAACGGGAACAAGATTTCATTTAGACGAGGATCCCTTTGATGCTACGTTAAAAAGATAATAAAATGTAACAATGGAAAAATAATATTATTATGCCTGAAACATTATACATTGCTTATAGAAACTATGGACCTGATTGAAAGTTTAAAAATAGGAGAGGAAAGTTACTCCTGGGCAAAACTATATCATATTTCATCTGTTGCAAACAGTATTAGAGTTGAGAGGTGATGTTTCCCTGCACAAGTCTAAATAATAGTGTAAAAATAAAGCTGGTCAATATCTGTGTGCAGTAAACAATTCAAATATATTTCCCTGCATGCAAAGAATACAATTAACTTGACTCCCCCTGCAATCAACATGGTTTAGCCCAGGTGTAACAATGGAAAAATAATATTATTATGCCTGGAACATTATACATTGCTTATAGAAGCTATGGACCTGAATGAAAGTTTTAAAATAGGAGAGGAAGGTTACTCCTGGGCAAAACTACATCATATTTCATCTGTTGCAAACAGTATTAGAGATGAGAGGTGATGTTTCCCTGCACAAGTCTAAATAACAGTGTGATAGTAAAGCTGGTCAGTATCTGTGTGCAGTAAACAATTCAAAGATATATCCCTGCATGCAAAGAATACAATTAACTTGACTCCTCCTGAAATCAACATGTTTTTGCCCAGGTGTAACTTTCCTCTCTTATTTTCAAACTTTGAATCAGGTCCTACATGTTTATCACTTAACTTGTGTTTCTATGTATACATATGGGGCTAACCGGAGTTTCAAATAATAGTAACAACGGGTACAGATGTGCACCTCAGCAAAACCATGCTGGAACCATGCTAAGCTGCAAGGGAAGGACGATATAAACGGTGAACATAGAATGGGACTTGATAGTTGGTATTTCTAGGTGAACTCTAAATAAGAGTTTAAAAATTAATCTGTGCCTTATATTTGCACATTAAACATAAAGGTCCGGATCCTACATTAAGTACGACAGGGGACTTACGCAAGTAATTTGCGTTAGTCCCGTCACAGAACATCTGTGTTCCGCGTGCTTACATACAGACGTACTTTGTTACATACGTCTGCAAAAGTGGCAGACTCGTCATTTACGATGGTCATATCCCCCGCCATACAGGTGGGGATAGCCATTTAAATGAGGGGTCGGGGTTAGGGTTTCCCCAATATTACTAGGTTTGCGGCCGTATGGCGTAAAGTTGAAGGTAGAAATCTGGACACTACTGTCTGCGGGGAGTGCAGGGGGTGTGCGTAACTAGGCTTTACGTGCTTGCAGGGGTCTGGATCTGGGCCAAACTAAGTATTTTCCCAGAAGAGAGTTCATTTTCATCTCTTGTACTGCAGAATGGTTTAGCAGTGGTGAGCAGACTGGGCACACACTTCTCCAATCCTCTTCACAACACCTGACGAGACTGTTTACACAATCCTACAGCAAACCAATTGTGCCGATACAACACCGAATCTGTGATACACACTCCAATTTTACAGCAGACCTCGTGTCATCGTACACACTCTTCCAATCTTCACCACACCGCCTGTCACTCACACACACATAAAGGCGATGCTGCATGACTTCAGAATCGGGAAAAGAATTAGACAAAGCAGTGTGGGAGCGTACACACTTGTAAATTGGTTGGGTGATTGTCAGTCACATTGTCTGATTTTTAAGCAGGTTTAAAAATCATTTGATCCGACCAGGATTGGATATTAAAAGCGGCCGTGTGAGAGTACACACTCATCCAATATCAGGCCTACAGGACGGTCAAAGGTTGGATAATGTTGTGCCAAGTTTTACACTAGAAATCTGTATGCTATGCGTTTTTTAGTTTATTTATATAAACAAGCAAAAGGGCCTTACTGCTCAATCAAAGTTTGTTCTACCAACAATCACAAAAACTAAGATTTTAAACGTGTCTGAGCACTGGCAAATCTCACTGAAATATCTCTGGTTAACCTAGTGGGCTGTAATATTTTGGCATAAAAAAAGCCATTAATGTTTATTTAAAAAAATATATTTGACAAAACTATTTGACAAGTCTAATTTAAAAAAATCCCCTTTTTTTATCATTTAATTGGTATGTTTATATTCAAAATACTTTTCCTCACTGTAGCAGAAATTATTATATATCTCAGCAAGACCATGTCACATGACATCTGTCATTACCACATGATCTCTCCAGATGGCGATTAGTTTTTTTTTGTTTTGTTTTTTTATTGTTGTTCAGTTGGAACAATCAATCAATTTGGCTGGTGTAACCAACACTGCGCAGACAAGAAGGGGCACTAGGATGCCCCTTCTCTCACTATATACTCCAGCACTATGTCTGATGCAATTAGACAGGGTAATATGTCAAATAAATGCAATAATCTATTATTTTAAAGCTTCACTTATGCTGGCTTCACACAGTGCTATGTCTCTCACTACTGACATACCTCTTTGATAACTAGTTTCATTGCACAGTGAGATACACTGGGTATAATTAAGTGTTACTCCTCACTGTCCTACTCTGATCCTACTAGCATTCCCAGATAATCCGATTATTGGGTCAGTGACAAAACGTCCATCATGCCACACACAAATTTCATCCAGTGGGTGGCCAGCTTTACACTGCCAACATTGCCAACCCTAGTTTAGGCAGCTACTTTGTGTGTTGACCCATATGCTGAGGAGACAGCTTCCTACTGTACAAAGTTTTGAGTAACAAATATGAAGTATGAGGCACATTATGTTTTGTGCCTCAACTGATACTGAATTCAGGATGTGCGTTTTATTATTTCCCAAGTTACTGTAATGCAAGGTTCATTAATCACTCTGTTTTGTGCCCAGAAATTGTTGTTTTAAAGAGCTAATAAGGCACAAATATTTTTAAAACAAAACCCTAACAATGTGTATTTACAACCAGTGAAGACCTGGAAGGAAAGTCCAAACCTCTCACCTGCATATGGTGAGACGTTCCAGATGGTACAGTATTGTACCTAAAAAAGGAGAAAATCTTTCTTTTATTCCCTAAATGGCTGTTTTAAAATCTGTTCTGGGTTCTGGAATCTTGAGGTTTAGCAAATGAATTTGCCTTTGGAAGAAAGCCCTAATTTGTGATCCAAGAACTGGTCCTATTATGGGGATTGCCTGGCCCATGGCCTATTTCACTTCCCCTTGTGGTCGGTGTGGTGTTTCTCTTGAAGGTTGAGGCTGGGAGGTAGGAAGATGCTGGAGGTTTGAGAGTTGTTACAGCTGTAAATAGTTTTTACATCTTGAGGGTTTCCCCTTGCATGGTGAAAAGTAAAAATAACACTAAGGGCCAGATTTACTAAGTTGCGGGAAAGGGAAAGTGGAGATGTTGCCCATAGAAACCAATCCCTCAGTTTGTTACTGCTGTAAACAGATTTTAAATCTTAAGGATTTCCCCATGTGTGGTGAAAAGTAAAAATAGCACTAAGGGCCAGATTTACTAAGCTGTGGGAAAGGAAAAATAGAGATGTTGCCCTTAGCAACGAATCAGATTATAGCTGACATTTTCTAGTATGTAATAGGAAAGTGAGAGCTAGAATCTGATTGGTTGCTATGGGTAACATCTCCACCTTTTCTCTCCCGCAGCTTAGTAAATTTGGCCCTATGAATCTTACAAGTGCAGTTACACAACAAAACAGCTTGAAACTAAATGCAATAATTTCCTGAACAGTGCTGTCCATCTCGACAACAATGGGCTCAACATTGTCTTAATGTGTTAGACTCTTTACAGTACTGCACTGCATTAATTCCAGTAGATAGCCAAGAACCAAGTCAACAAAAATATATGATCCCCTCACTATGTAGATAATGTAAATGCAAAAATAAGAAAATATACCAGCTAATATCTCAGCCTATATGATGGACAATTCATTCAAACTATTTCAATGAGACTATTTGTATTTGTTTATGGGAAAATGGCTAACAAGCTTTACTTCATAGTCCACTACCATGGGCCAGATCCTGAGCATTTATACGCTAGCCGCTGATTTGTATGTACTGTGCATGTGCGCGGCAGATGGAACAACTCTGATCGTATGTAACTTCATGGGCCGGGTTAGGCGGTTACGTACGTCAATGCATTACATATGTCAGTACTTACGCTTGAAAAATTTAAGGTAGGGTTTGGCAAACGTAAATAGAGTAAAGTATGTACAAGCAAGAGGAGTGCCTAGTATTTACGATAGCCAACGAACATAAAAACAACGTAGGTCTGGATCTACCCCTATGTGTTATCACTACTTTGTGCTGTTATGAGGACGCTGCTTGTTTTACTCTCCAGCTTTCCAGAGTTTCCTTCCTCGCTTCCTCTTGCCTCTTTCCCAATCACAACCCAATTCCCATACAGCACAGTGAGTGCACAGATTCACATTCTTCTCTTGAAATACTGTATGATACCTTTTTACTAATTCAATATATCATAATGAAGTCATAGCACTGACTGAACCAAAATGTAAGAACCGTCTCTCCCAGAATAAGTGCACTAAACTTTTATTAAGTGGTTAATGACCTTGCTGCCTAGATGCGACTGAATGGATCTGTAAAGGTAGATGATGATGGAGTGGATCAATAATTCTGATCCTCCGTGCTCAGAAGAGATTTCATCAGAGGTCCCCAATCCTATTACCTCTGTGTTGTCCTCACGGAAAATGGGGCAGGCTCAGAACTTTGGATAGTGCGGAGTGCCAATAGCACGCCTTCACTGTACTATTAGCATGCTGCTCCCGCCACCATCCCTCCATCCACATATTCCAATGGACTATAATGAACTAACGTCTTATAAATGATTCGCTGGCAACACAATATGTGATGTCCCTGACTCCACACATAAGGGCGTAGTTTGCTGAAAGTGTTAAACTGCTGGCACTAAAGTGACAACTGGATTAACTGTTTGGCACTCTTCTGTTGGAGAGAACAGGAAAACAGCAGAGAAGAAAGAGTGGAAAGAGCAGAAGAGAGAGAGCTGACGGGAGCCGGAGCAGTGACAAGGTAAGAAATTAACCTTGTGGATGTTGGCTGTATCATTGCCGGATGAGTGATTGTTGCCGTAGCAACACAGCGACACACAGGGCTCCAAGAGTCTGACACATCATACAGTGACCACACTCCACTTTACTAATATGATCAGCACTATGGTGGTGTTATTGGGTATTTTATATTGGGTCGGTGCATTTTAGGACCTTTTTCTCTATGTTCCAGCAAATTAGTGCTTGTCATAAACTGCATAGTAATCTACCAGATGTAAACTTTGGCCCGGATTCACACTACCGGACATATAGCATATACGTCTGTAGTTTACGTTTTTTTGCTACTGTGCATGCGTAGTACATTTTTTACGTAGATTTCGTTACGTAAAGACCGCATATACGCAATCTATTTACGTAAAAAATGTACTACGCATGCGCAGTAGAAAAAACGGTAAACTACAGACGTATATGCTATATGTCCGGTAGTGTGAATCATCCGGGCTTATGACCTTAAATCCCAACCCCCTGTCTATCAATAACGCAATTCCTAGTGTTACTAGAGACTGGATGGAACTTAAGACGTATTTTGCATCATCAAGCCTTGCCCCGCCCCCAGTAACACTATGAATATTAGAGATGATGGGCAGGGGGTGTGGCTTCAGGGCGCGATTTGCATTAAGCCCCGTCTCCATCCCGGCATCAGAAATGGATCCTCTCATCCTATAAGGTGTCATGCTTTTATTACGAGTACTGAAAATTATTTATATTGCAGCCTTAAAATCATATGCATGAATTTACATTGAAAACAGCCTATTTCAGGAAAATTCTGCCCTGCAGCCATTTTAATATATATGACAAGCTGATATATATAAAAAGATATTATATATAACATACATTCTAGGAAATGCTATCATGAAATATTATGGGGTGATTTAGGCAAAACTTTTTCTTTTTTTTCTTTTTAAGAAGCATAATAAATCCACCTCTTAGTAGTGTTGCTTGTATCTCATGAATTAATATGACAAAATATTATTAATATTAACCCAGCACACAAGATGGCTCTCAGCTGTGTGTATGTGATGAATGCAGTGTAACGAAGGTTACCTCTCACACAGTGGATATATTCCTTCTATTAAAGCCGGCTCCTCAATCAGAAGTACTGAAAAAACCCTCAGTTACTGAGCCACTACATGTTAAATGTTGGAGCTAAAATCTGATAGTGTCTGTTCATGATTATGGTGTGTTTGGAGTCAATGGGCCTTACGTGTCCAGATTCCTACCCCAAAGTTTACGATCAGCTATGCTGATCATAACGGGGCTTCCCCCGCCCCGTCCCCTAATTTGCATGCCTATCTCCGCCTTGACGGCGGAGATACGGCATGTGTAAAGGGCGGAAAGCCCTCTTTTCGTAACAGCCATCGGACGTAACTATACCATCGGCCGCCGGCCCTTACACTGCCGTATGAAGGTTATGCGCATGCGCACAACCTTCAAAACAGGGAAATTACGCCCGAGCCGGTCGTAATTCCCTTGGCGGCTGTAGTTCTGGATATGGCCCAATTTCAAAATAGCTCTTTACCCATCTAAGTTGTTGGTATATGAAGCTAAATAATAGATCACTTTGGTCATACCTATAATCTAATAACATATTAGCTCTAAAATCAGCATACACAGATAGACATTGGTTGGCAGAAGCTTTCAAAAAAATGTATTTTTATAAATCTTATAAAATTGATGTAAATTGATGTAAATTTATAAAAGACACAAAACCACTCACCAATAGAAACACATGAACACATATACAGCAACATCACAAAAGCAACTCAGAGAGCAAACATGTAAAAACATAAAAAGGGGGACACTGCTACTGGTTACATTGAAAGGTTGACACAGAAGGCAGACAAGCTTTGGCGTACCAGTTACTGATAACTACAATTCCTATCTTGCCTCAGCAGACAGATCTTGGCAGATGGGATTTGCAGTTCAGCAATGGCTGGGGATGCACGTGATAGCCTAGTAGAAGGATAGGTCAGCGGATCAGCTGATTGGGTGACACATGCAATGGAAAACCGTAAGAGGCAAGCCACGCCACGCCAGACAGACTTTACAGAAGTTAATATATGAAAAAGCTTACTTCGTTTAGAAAGCTCACTAAATGGTCTACCGTTAAATAGTCAGACTTTTCTCCATTGCTGAAAAGAAATTCATTAGAATAAGTAAGTGGTCATTGAACATGTAGATTTATAATTTTATTTCAAAAGGCCTAATAGACATACTGGCATAAAATTCATAGCATTTATTTTGAATATTTATTTTCAGTTCTACTTTTAAAAACACGTTTAAAGCAAAATTAACATGAATGTGCTTCAGCAAAAAAGTGCCTTCATTTCCTCTTTGGATTAGTTTACAAACTTTGTTAATATCTAACCAAGCGAGTTAATGTGTAGGGAGTTAGTAACAGCCAAATCAAACAAGAATAAGTGTCAAGTACATATGGGACATGCTCATTACATATTCTCAGGTGTCCATTTACAGAAATACCAGAAATACACCATTGATAAGGAATTCCAAATGGATGAAAGTCAATTGCTTAATATTGCATTATTAATAAATTGTAAAAAAAATTTAAAAAACAACAAATTCAGAAATATTTAAACTTACATTTTCTTAAACAGTTCTTCTATGTCGGTTCGAGGGCAAATCTTTTGTGTAAGTTCATAAAACTTCTCAAATGTAAAAGCAGCGGGCTCTATTTCATCATTCTGCAAAAAAAAGGAATGTTACCGTAAGTAGAAGCAAAGGTTGTTTGTTTTTGCACAAGTGTTTCTGTGTGAGAGGAGAGCAGTATTTTTTCCCCTCCTAGTCGACACTAAGGACCTGATTTAGACTTAAGAACGAGCTTCAAATTAAGGGGCGTATGCATACTACCGGACGTATAACATATACGTCCGGTGTTTAGCGTTTTTTCCTACTGGCCATGCGTAGTACATTTTTTATGTTATCTACGTATCTTTTCCTTATGTAGATTGCGGAAATGCGGTCTTTCAGACTAAGATAGAAAAGTTACACCTGGGCAAAACCATGTTGATTGCAGGGGGAGCCAAATTAATTGTATTCTTTGCATGCAGGGATATATCTTTGAATTGCTTACTGCACACAAATACTGACCAGCTTTGCTGTTACACTACACTGTTATCTTGGGCTGGAAAATGCCAACTCTCAGCTCTAATACCATTTGCAACAGATGTAATATGACTCCCCTGCAACCAACATTGTTTAGCCCAGGAGTAACTTTCCTCTCTTAATTTAAAGCTCATTCTTAAATCTGAATCAGGCCCTTAATTTGTATGTTCTACAGCTGGGCACACACTCAAAGATTTTCTGCAGATCACATAATAAACGATAAATTGAGACGTCATATAATCAGTGTGCACATTTTAACAATGCTGTAGAATCATTAGACCTAGCATCTGATTATTTGAGCTTTAGAAGTAGCTAATATTCACGATCAACGATTTCTCAATATCAGAAAGATCTTTCTTCACTTCCTGATTCAGGTCTGGATTGTGGGCGTTTATACTCAAACTTTGGTTGAAGCAGGGGGTTATGGGAGAGTTCTGTATCAATGCTGATTGGCCATTGTGTGCATAAACGGAACAGATGCCTGTCCGCTCATCCACAGAGTGATTGCCATTTTCCTCATGCGATTAAAAGCCTGGTGAATAAGCTGTGTATGCTTTTGATAGAGGGGGCACGAGTTGTTCTCCCCATCTGGAGTTCTGATGGAGCCCTTGGACAGAGCCCATTCTGTTGGCAAGAATAAGGATGGACTTACACCACCCATAACATAAACAAAACAAAAACATAAAAAAGAATATTATAAAAAAAAAAAAAAGCAGTTCCCAGCTTCTACATTTCCTGTAATATCTAAATAGACATAAATACAATAAAGTTGAATATACACCTTTCCGCTTGGAAGACCTAATTCTTTTAGTACTTGAAAGATCACTTTTTCTGTTTTTCCTGATGCAAACGTTCTTGTAATACTAAAAGACAAAGAAGAAGATGTACAATGTTAAAAAAGATAACAAAAAACTCAGTAATGTTCTGTATTGTGGCTTTATCAAAGAGAAATTAGTCATTTCATATTGTCTTGAAGTATAATACAAGCTATACATAATTGGGTTGATCCAGGGATTGAGGGAAAGCTTAAAACCATGGGGCAAATAATTATTATTTTTTTTAATGCAGGAAAAACTCTTTGCGCATAGAAATGAAATACTGAATAGCTTTATGCTACCAAAATAACATTTTAGATGCATAATATATTTAATTTACTGTAAAAGGTTAAAATAGGAAGCAGGAAAACCATGAAGGTGCTCAGAGACCCTAAAGCAGTGGTTCCCAAACCAGTCCTCAAAGCTCCCCAACAGGACGTGTTTTCCAGATCTCCTTGCTGGAGCACAGCTGTGTTCATTATTGACTGTTTAAAAGATCAACAGGTGGTATAATTATATATCTTGTTCTGTAGGGAGATCTGGAAAACATGCACTGTTGGGGAGCCATGGGGACTGGTTTGGGAACCACTGCCCTAAAGCTTGTGGCCAATGAGAAACACACAAGCCTCAACCACCGCTCAGCTAAGCCCCTGCAGCGACTTGTGTGTTCAGGAGTTGAGGTTTAGCTGATCCCCTGCAGCGGCACTTACCTGTACTGCTCAGCCAATCAGCTGTCAAAGGCATTACAGCTGAGCGGCTGAGCTGGTATAGGAAGTGGTGCCACAGTGAATCAGTTGACTAATGACTCCTGTACTATACAGAAGCCTCAGCTTAGTTTAACCCTGTGTCTCTGAAGGAGCACAATACACAGTACACATACACTTTAAAGTTTAGTAGATAACTCTTATTATGAGCTATTATCCTTACCTTCGAACTGGGATTTTTCCACTAACGTTTGTGAGAAATGTAAGCTTCATCCAGCTAAAATAAATAACACAAAACAAAACATAATGAAATGTATTCAATCATACATACATTCCTGCATGGAGTATTACATGAATAACCACTCATTCTTCTTTTAGGAATGCTATCTGGCTGTTACAGTATTCATCTTTGTATACATATTACTAATTATTCTCTCTCATTGCTGTTAGTCCCTTTGTGACAGTGGCATTCTATCAGCATATAATGGAGTAAACAGATTAAAGAGGCTCTGTATTAGTTTATAAGACCAGATGATACCAGCCACGGAAACTTCAGGGAGATGAATGCCTATGTAATCCTAGAAGTTGCATAGTTTTGACAAATCCAAATTCACAGACACCAATGTTATTTTACAAAGCTGGTCAGAAGGGGCAAAGCCGACAACTTGTTTTAGTTTAGAATGACCTGAACCATTGGCTTGCACTGTAGCTCAAAGTAATGAAATATTGTGCCTGAATTTCCATCACACACAAGTTGTCAAACATTTAGCTTCAACTAATTCTTTCTCTCTAAGTTTTATACAAACTTAAAAAAGTTCCAAAAGTACATGAATGAAAAATTATATCTCTTAGCTGTCTGTCTATCTATCTATCTATCTATCTATCTATCTATCTATCTATCTGTCTAATATCTATCTGTCTAATCTGTCTGTCTGTCTGTCTGTCTGTCTGTCTGTCTGTCTGTCTATCTATCTATCTATCTATCTATCTATCTATCTGTCTAATATCTATCTATCTATCTATCTATTGCCATTTCTTTATGTGTCCACTCAGCCGTATTGGTCCCTCCTTCTATGTCCAGCCTTATTTCCCTTTCTTTCTTTGTCTAGCAAGCTTTATTGCCCCCCTCCTCATTTGTGTCCAGTCAGCCTTATTGCCCCTTCCTTCTGTTTGTCTAGGCAGCCTTAATGTGTCCTCTTTAAGCGTGTCCACCCAGCCTTTGTGCCCCTTCTTCTGTGTCCATCCAGCCTTATTGCCCCTCCTTCTGTGTCCAGCTAACATTATTGCCCCTCTTCATGTGTCCATTCAGCCTTATTGCCCCCTCTTTATGTGTGTCTACCCAGACTTTGTGCACCCTTCATGTTCAGATAGCAAATCCCCATTATCCAACTACTTTCTTTAAGAACTCAATAAACTTACCTTTGCTGTCTCTCCTCCGTGGCGCACTCTGTAGAATTGAGACGCTTATGTGACCTTAGGTCACACTGGCATTTTGGGAACAAAGCCAGCTCTTAGCAGAGGTGCAGGTTCAGGTGTTCTAAGTGAAGGCTTTGCACCCTAGCAATAAGGGGTGGAGTCAGCAGGCACCGGAGTCCCCCGGAAATTTCCCCAGCTCCCCGACGGGCCAGTCCGACACTGGAAACTACAACTCCAAGCATGATACAACAGCGAAGGCATAGCTGATAGCTGGCAAAGCATGATGAGACTTGTAGTTTCACTACACCTGGAGAGCCAGAGGTTGCTTATACTAGGTATAAACTGTTGCAAAATTTTGTAGAATAGATATATAAGATGCATTGTCATGAATATCATTCTGGGGTATAGATGTCTGTTAACTGTCAGACCCCCTTCCCCTTCAAAAACCAGACCATGGTGATTGTTATTATTATCTATCAGTGATTACATAAAGACTATTGAGCTGGACCAATCCCAGGCAACAGACAGAGATCCAAGGAAAATGCTTGTTGAGCAATTGTTAACATATTGTTCATTTGAACAATGTGTTCCTAAGATTTTGGAAGGTCCATAACAAAATCAGATCAATCGGACTATAGATCTTTAAATTTTGTTTGTTAACATCTGCAAATGGGAAAAATTATTAACTAAAATTATTAACTCTTTTTCTTAACATTTTATAAACTCAATGTGCTCCCAATCTGGGTAATTCTGCTTATGGAAAAGTACACAAAGCTTTATCTACTAATTGGGCCTGATCCTGAACTTTTCAGCCGATCTGCGCATGCGCCAGGCAGATGTTGCCCGGCGTTACTACGGCAACGCCCGATCCTGTGCGAGTGTATGGCCGCTTCCTTACGCCGGTTGAAGTTAGGGTAGCCTTCAGCCGGCATAAGGAAGAGGCCATACGCCCGCACAGGGGGAGTGTCAGGGTAAGTAAACGTCGATACGCTGTGCTTTAGTAAGCACAGCGCATCGGCGTAGGTCTGGATCAGGCCCAAAGTGTTTTAATAAAGTATCAGAAAACTAATAGTGCTATTTTATTAATCTGTAAGGTATAAATATTAAAACAACATTATGGAACAATTCCAAAAATTGTATAAAGATAGCATGCAGCTCAAGCAAGAATCCATGTTACATTTTTTAGACCATCAGAGGATTGTAGACAGTGGTGGTCACTATTTTGTTGTTGATTAAAGTTTACCAGTCACCATTTTCATCAAAAAATGACAGATACTGGGTGGCCCATGGGACTATGGGTAAGATTTCCCCCAGGTCTGTCTGTGTAGATTGCATGTTCTCTCCACGCTAGTGTCGGTTTACACCAATTTCTCCCCAAAAAATTAACACTACGAATACTGTTACATTTTCAATTATTTGCATTACATAAATAAGATAATGGACAAGATCCAGACCCTCGCGCGCTTTACGTACGTGCGGGAGTCTGAATTTACGCAAGGTAGAGGGGAGTACACGCCCCCCGTCACTCCCCTCTATCTGTAATAGTTCTGAACCCTTATGTGTCCAAAACCCTACCTTAACTGTCACGCACTGATCCGCGCCCTTACGAACACGAATGAATGCGTACCTGTCCTTCCCCTCCCCCGACTCTACATTTAAATGCCTAGCCCTGCCACTATGGCGGGGATATGGCTGCCATAAATGGAGGGTCGGCCCCTTCATCGTACCTGCAAACGTAGGTCCGTACGTCAGAATGTACGCTAAGGGTCTTACATAAATTACGTGCGTAAAATCCCCTGACGTTATTACTTCTGGTTCCGATCCAATCTGTTTAGTTACCACTTAAAATCCCTTTTAATTTAATTTACAAACCAAATTTACCAAACCGTTACAATTAATTTAACATTGTAACGATTAAAGAATCATTTAAAAATATATGTTCTGAAACACAGAACAATGAGAAACACATAAAAATACATTCTGCTATCAGTCTGTAAAAGGCAGCACCGCTTTATATGGGGGCTGAAAAATGTATATTGGTCCAATAAAGCTGTTCAAAATAATAGTGATTATTGGTATTATAAATGCAACTGTTACGTCACTTACTCAATAATGAGCAGATCCTAACCTAATAACGTCAGCTCACTAATGCACGCAAAGCAGACAGCGAAGGGGGAGGGGGGGGTTTAGATGTTAATTATACAGCATGGGCTGGGTTATGTAGTTCCATGCGAATCAGAGGTCGGATGGATCCCTGAGCTGCACTTTTGAGTTCAGGCAGCCTTAGGGGAACATATCTGCCAAAAAGTCTGGATATTCCATGCGGAATGAAACACCTTTCCGTACATGCAGGGGTGAGGATCTGCTCCTAAATGTTTACAGCAAAAAATAAATTCATTCATTATTAATAATAATAATAATAATAAAGAAAATATATATATATATAACTTTTATTTTAAAGATATTGGACCGTATTCACAGATTCGTTTTCACGTGGAGTTGTGTGCGTATTTTTAGGTAAAGTCTTATTTCTGAAGTGAACCAAAAATGGGTTGCTAAGGATGGGGATTAACAGTTTATTTTGGTGAATTTTGGTATCAAACTCACGTTGTGGCAAAAAAAAAAACTGTGATTAACCCACTCTCCTGGGAATCCAAAAGAACTGCCCAAATAAGTAAGTTAATAATAAACAGACAGACTAACAGCTCTATTGAGCAATGTGGGTTAATTAAACGTATTTAGATTTAGTATTTTATTATTTATATTTGTGACATAAGACAATATTGTATCTGTAACAAATGAAAGAATAATTATAAATACATTATATCATACAAAGTAAAAAGTAATCCTAATTACGTGTCTGATAAATGGAGGGAATTTAGGCTTTGGTCTGCACCTATCCATGGCAAACTCTTCACTCACCATATGCCCTTAGGTTCTTTACGTTTCTTTTTGCTCCAGCTCCAGCCATTCCCTCTATAGTTCTCTTCAGCACAAGCTATAGGTGGAGAGCACGGGGGCGCGCCACACGAGAACACGCTCCGGAGGCTATGGGTCGCGGCGCTAGCATCTCAGCGAGAACGCGCTCCACTCTGGGCTAGGGTTGTGCACGTTGGTTTCTGCCCTAATGCGGTGCACGAAGGAAGACCCAGCTCACTGACAGCCTGTCACACAGACCCAGGTCACTCACACAAGGCATCCTATACGACACACTGCTAAGTAAACGCTGTGAAAGTCTCCACTATCCAGCCTGGAAGAGGACGCGAAGAAAAGCTGCAGCACACTCTCCATGCATCACCCAGAAACACCGGCATCATCTCAGCATCTTATATCGTTTATGCTCTCCGATTTTATAACGTACTTCTAGCAAACCCTCTTCCGCAAACATCCATTGCTATTTCAGCATTTACCCATAAACAACTCTTGTCCGCTGCACCACCCTCCTTCAGCACCCATCCTGCGAGCGGAAGCTACTTCCCACATCCCTGCATCATCTCAGCATCATCTGCTATAGGGGGAACCGGGAGAGCTGCGTAGTCAGAGGACAACTGCGGTCAAGGACTATTAGCACCGATTTCCCAGGGCCTGCATATCATTGTCCTACCGAGAGAAGGACAACAGCCAGCCGGGGATATGACAGGTCAGCACTGCGGCTCCGGGGTGCAGAGAGGGAGGGGGCGCCTTAGAATGGATGATTGACGATGCTGTCAGTCGGCTTACACATATATTTCAGTACATCATTGGTACATAAACTAATGATATATACACACACGTGTGTGTGTGTGTGTATGTGTGTTCGTGTGTGTGTATGTGTGTGTGTGTGTGTGTGTATATATATAAATAAAACTTTTGACTTTAGTATTACTGATCCAGAGTTCTTAGTATCAGGTGGGATGTACCTCAAAGAAAACACCACTCACTATCAAGAGTTCTGTGAGTAAGGACTGTATAGGATGTACAGAGAATGAGCAGGCATTTAGTGGGTGTTTAGTCAAAGTCAAAGTTGAGAGGTGTAGTGCAGCAGCCTGGCTGCTGTGTGTGAGGGTTTACTTCATTTTAATATAACCATAATACTGGACCGGATCCAGTCTGTCCGTCCGAACAAGAGAGGGGAGTGAACTCACTCTGTCACTCCTCTGTCTTGTTCAGAACAAGTGTGACTTACAATGCCATAAGTCAGCCTTAATTCACACTTGCGGATCAGCCGTCCGTCCGACCGCTGATCCGCTCGTAAGTAGGGGAAACCTCCCCACTGTACAATTGACATGCCCGCCTCCTTCGGCTGGCGGAGGGGAAGCACAGCCCCTTCCCATGTAAATACCATCGTACGGAACTAAGTTCCGTATGATGGTAGTAACGTTTGTGTTACGTTCGTAACATTAACGTAAAATCTGGAGGGCACATGCCTTGTGTGTGTAAGTGGACTATCGTTACTAAATCTGGATCCGGTCCACTAAAATCGTTTTTATTACAATCACGTATCATAATGCTTAGTTAGTCTTTATACTATTCTCTTTATACTATTCAATATCCCATGTCATGTGTATACCAGTCTTCAGCCAGGCATGGTACCTGTACATAGCAGGACTCACATAGAGTAATATACAAAACAAACACCAAACGGACCTATAAAAGACACTTACTGTTTTTTGAGACATGTCATTGGACTGACGTTGTTGGCTCTAAAGTTATGCGTGATAGATCTTAGCCCTTCTACCCATTGCTGAAAGACATACAAACATATAGTACAAATAAGGAAAAAGCACTCCATTTAGGACATATTATGCAACGAAAGCGAGACATTCACTGGTCATTTTACACATGAAAAGTACATTTCGGTGTTTTACACTTTCAGTCTCTTTTTGATCATAGAATTGTCAAGACAAAAATAGAACATAACAAGCAAAAGCAACATATAGACACAACATGGTTGTGTTTCTGACATCACCTGTATTTCACAAATATACACACCCAGCCACCCCTGAAAACTGAAGCTTGCTAACAATGCCACCAATAATACAATACACACATAATTCAATAATGAAACATAAGTGTGTTATAGTTTTAGGATCCTGATGGGCCCAGGATCCATGTTTTAAAGAGAATTTGTGTTGGCCTCTACAGGCATTGGATCTGATCTAGACTTTGATTTCTGTGCTGGGTCTCACTATCTAGACCAGGACTTCTCAACCTGGTACTTGGCTCACTGTCAGGTGGGACTCAGGGCAACTGGGAACGGTTGTAAGAAGTTACGATACCAAATAGTTGAAGACATAAAAGAATTAATATATAGGGAAATAAATGACATGTGTAGAAAAAGCAACATAAAATCACTGCAAACATATGTAACCAACAAACATCTCTGAAAATATATATATGGGTCTTGGGTATGTGTCTGCATGATATGTATAGTGGTATTTGGCTCGACTGCATAGTGGGTATCTGGTACGTCCCCCCAAAAAGTTGCGAAACACTGATCTAGACATTTATGCATTCGCAATGTAACAACATGTTAGAAATGCTGACAGCACGCATGGAAGTTCCAGGAGATATGAAGGTCTGGAGGAGTACAGAGAATATCCATAAACTGACCCAGAGGGAGCACCCACTTACAAACTCAACTTTGCCCCTCAGTTGGAAGTGCCAATCACCTTCAGTCTGGATTGGTTTGAGCGAGCATGGTCCGGGGATCATGGAGAGTGAGCATAGACTGATAGGAGAAGAGAGGGGGGATGAAGTGGAGAAGTGAGTAGGGACAGAGCAGAGGGGTGAGTGGGGACAGAGCAAAGAAGAGAGTGTGGACAGAGCATGGACAGAATGGTGGAGAGAACGTTGATATAGGAAAAATAAGAGAGCAGGGGCAGAGCTGAGGAGAGAGTGTGGACAGAATGAAGGAGAGAACGTGGACATTGGGGAAAAGATAGCAGGGGCAGAGCTGAGGAGAGAGTGTGGACAGAATGGAGGAGAGAACGTGTAAGACTGTGGAGTAGAGAGCAGGGATGAGAGAGTGTAGACAGAGCAGAGGAGAGCGTGGAGACAGAGCAGAGGAGAGTGTGTGGACAGAGCAGAGGAGAACGTGGTGGAGAGAGCAGGAAAGAGAGAGTGTAGACAAAGCAGAGGAGAGCATGTGGACAGAGCAGAAGAGAGCATTGTGGAGAGAGCAGAAATGAGAGAGTGTAGACAGAGCATAGGAGATCGTGTGAACAGAGCAGGGGAGAGCGTGTGGACAGAGCAGAGGAGAGCGTGGTGGAGAGAGCAGGGATGAGAGAGTGTAGACAGAGCAGAGGAGAGCGTGGAGACAGAGCAGAGGAGAGCGTGGGGACAGAGCAGAGGAGAACGTGGTGGAGAGAGCAGGAAAGAGAGAGTGTAGACAAAGCAGAGGAGAGCATGTGGACAGAGCAGAAGAGAGCATGGTGGAGAGAGCAGAAATGAGAGAGTGTAGACAGAGCATAGGAGATCGTGTGAACAGAGCAGGGGAGAGCGTGTGGACAGAGCAGAGGAGAGCGTGGTGGAGAGAGCAGGGAGAGCTAGGAGACAGAGCAGAGGAGAGCGTGTGGACAGAGCAGAGGAGAGTGTGGTGGAGAGAGCAGGGATGAGAGAGTGTAGACAGAGCAGAGGAGAGCATGGGGACAGAGCAGAGGTGAGCGTGTGGACAGAGCAGAGGAGAGCTAGGAGACAGAGCAGAGGAGAGCGTGTGGACAGAGCAGAGGAGAGTGTGGTGGAGAGAGCAGGGATGAGAGAGTGTAGACAGAGCAGAGGAGAGCATGGGGACAGAGCAGAGGTGAGCGTGTGGACAGAGCAGAGGAGAGCTAGGAGACAGAGCAGAGGAGAGCGTGTGGACAGAGCAGAGGAGAGGGTGGTGTAGAGAGCAGGGATGAGAGAGTGTAGACAGAGTAGAGGAGAGCGAGGGGACAGAGCAGAGGAGAGTGTGGTGGAGAGAGCAGGGATGAGAGAGTGTAGACAGAGCAGAGGAGAGCATGGGGACAGAGCAGAGGTGAGCGTGTGGACAGAGCAGAGGAGAGCTAGGAGACAGAGCAGAGGAGAGTGTGTGGACAGAGCCAGCAGGAGCAGGTACAAGGTGAGGAATTTTTGTTTACTATTTGTTTTTACGATTTTGGCAATGATACAGCGATCACTGTGTTATATTTATAGAAAGGTTAATGCAGTCTTCATACTGGACCATATACCACGCATGACTCCAGGAGTTATTATGAGGCCAGACTTTTCTACTCTACCTGACTCCAGTTTTTTTTTTCGGTTTTATAGCAGAACAATAATATAATGTAACACTGACGTAAAACAATATATTATTATACACAATACACAGGGCTAATTCTTTATCATGGCTCTGTATTTAAACCTTTTACACTCTCACATTCCTCTCACCACCGGCAGAGGGGCGTCTGCTATTTTCCCTGAACCTGTATGTGGATCATCCTTTTTGGCAATAATACTTAACTGGTGAATAACTTGTTACATATGGCGTCTGTATGTGTAGATAATGGTGAGCACGTCAGGTAAAACGCATGACACCGAGGTTCAATTTGACAGAACTCTGAATTATACGTAAACAAGTTCACCATTCCCAGCTGTTGTATAACAGAGCCTTTATTAAACCTTTATTAAATACAGCACAGTCTGGAAGGCTGATGACTGTTTAGGAGCATTAATGAAGCAGCTACTGGGTAATGTGTATTACTGCTGTCTAACAGCCGAAAATCTGGTCTGGGAGAGATTTAAGCATTTCCATTTAGCAAATGGAAGTTAAAAGAGGCTAGTCATTTAGATGTGTGCTGATAGCACAACACATGTACAGTAAGTTTGCTTTGAGATCTGGATGTTCTTGTTTTCCTGGCAAACCTGCACTTACAGCGTATTAAAACAACCAAGGAAGACAAAATCTGTGAAATATCAGTCTCTCAGGCTGAAGACAATTCCTGTTTACAGTGTTTTTTTTAAAAAAGATAATGGGGTAGATCCAGAACTACGTTTGCCGTACGTTTATTCGCATAGCGTATTTTCGTGTGCGTATATTCTATACACTCCCCTAGTAACACCCCTTTAACGTACGTATTTTGTCAAAATACGCTTTCCAAACCCTACCTTAACTTTTGCCAACGTAACCGCGGTGATCCGCACACGTACGTATGGCCAACACGAATTTACGCAGCTAAGCACGCCCATACTGTACACTTTAAATACAACCCCTCGCCTACTTAATGTATTAGAGACGTATTTTGGACTCACGTAAAATTGACACGCCCACACGTAAGTATTTACGTGACACATATGTGAATGGACCATACGTTCACAATGACGCTACGTTACGGAGCGTATTTTCTATGGTGCGCATGCGCAGTACTTACCAAAAGGCGATTTTACGTCTCCGCCACGCGTAAATTCGCTCCGACGCGTTGTTCTGGATCTGGCCCAATGTTCTGGATTCACAGTTACCTAGTTTTCGTCTTACCTACGTTGTTTTAAGAATTGAGCTACTATACATGCCTTGTAGCTTATTTACACTATCTACGTATCATTTCTGTATGTGGACTGTGTAAGCGTGGTCTTTAGACAGAAATGTACAGAAATTTGAACAGATAGTAGATAGTGTAGATAAGCTACTATGCATGTGTAGTAGCTCAATTCTTAAAACAACGTACGTAACATGAACACTGCGTAACTGGGAATCCGGACCAATATTTGGAAGCATGTAATGCATGTCCATTTCATTTATAAGAAGAATAAAACATTGTGCTGTTTTACCTTTACAATTTAGTCAAATAATGTAGATCTAGGTACCAAAATTAATTTAATCACATACTGTCTATTATGTTAGGCCTGTAAAAGGATAAAAAAATAATAATATATCCCCTTTGGCAATCTCAGCGATCTCTGGTTTTATTGTTTTGAAGCAAAAAAAAAGCTATTCTTTTATTAAGCTGCCCACACATTCTGATCACAATAACAAGGGTGGCAGCACTGAAAATACTGTTTCCCTTAGTTACATACAGATGCTGTTGCTAGGCTACAGTATTTCCACCTTTCCCTAAAAGAAAGGTCTGGGAGTTGTTTTTATTAAACAACAATAATTTTCTATAGTTAAAACATTATACATGTAAATGATATCATAGAATAAGTTTATAAATAAATAATTCATTCACAAAAATGTCACAGTGTGTGTGAGCAGGCTCCAATCTTCCTCTTATCAAGTCTTTATCATTGTGAATGGAAACCCCCTCCGCTTTATAGCAGGGACATTGGCCCAGATCCTGACCTAAGTACGCTAGCGATTTTACGCTAACCACTGACGTAAAATCGCTGATTTGTATTTACGCCACGTAACGCTGAACGTAGGCATCATCAGCGTAACTACGAACTAAGGGGCGGGTCATCCATACCACAGCCGTAGTTACGCTTTACAGGCAGTATAAAGCAAAAAAAATATGGAATTGAAGATGTTGCATACGTTATATACATACAAACAAAGAACGTGACGGCAGATAAGAGCCACTTTCCTATCACGTGTGCCCATGCTTTATTTATTGTTTTACACCATACTTTAACTTAAATTTAGTGTACGATTTAGGATATCATTATATTTATCCCAAACATGTTTACATTGTTCTACTGTGTTAGTATCTACCACCTCAGATGGGAGGCTGTTTCCCTTATCAACTACTGTTTCAGTGAAGTCATTTTTCAAACATTTCATCTAAACCAGGTTGTCAAACCCACTCCTCAGGGACCCCTAACAGTGCATGTTCTCCTTGCTGGAAAAGAGGTGTGTGCATTACAAGCTGACATATGTGAATGTATCCACAGGTGCTACTCATTATGGGCTGGATCCAGACTTAAGTAAGTGCTTGAAATATATCACTTGTGATTATGAGGAGACCTGGAAAACATGTACTGTGGTTCTTGAGGATGGGGTTAAAAACCCACGTTGTAGATAATAATTAAAAGCTATAATGGTAACTAGCCAAAATTATCCATATTACATCTGTGAATTAAATTGCAGAGATAAATTATTCCATATTAAAAATTAAGAATAAAAGAACATCAGGTTACACCTTTCTAGACATCTGTTCATAACTCCCACCCAAACAAGACAATGCAGACTTAAGTGCTTGAAATGAGTTACTCCTGGGTTAAACCATGTTGATTGCAGGGGAGTCATATTTCATCTGTTGCAAACAGTATTAGAGTTGAGAGGTGAAGTTTCCTATCCCAAGTCTAAATAACAGTGTGATAGTAACGCTGGTCAGTGTCTGTGTGTAGTAAGCAATTCAAAGATATATCCCTGCATGCAGAGAATACAATTAACTTGACTCCCCCTGCAATAAACATGGTTTAGGCCAGGAGTAACTCATTTCAAGCACTTACTTAAGTCTGGATCCAGCCCAATGTCACTCTGGATTATGAGGAAACCTGACAAACGAGCACTGTTAGGGGTCTTTGGCGACGAGTTTGAGAACCTTTTGAACTTACCTCCCTCCAGTTTATATGGGAAGGTTTTGTCATTTCAGCAATTGCTATTTTGAAGGTGATGCAGCCACAGCAGAATGTCCGTTGTATCATTTTAGGCATGATTCTGATTTAGAGAAAATATATGCGGCCTGTGAACACTGCTGGAAGTTCTCATCTTGACTGCTGTGTCCGTGTACTGAGCTCTGCTTCCTCAGTTAGTGGTTAGGGTTTGGAATTAGAATTAGGGTTATTGTAATGCTGAATAAACTTGTCAGTAACTTAAGCATCAAAGACCGGATCCACAGGTCCGTATGAGAGCCCATTTATTCACGCCAAGTGCGTAAGTGGGCACTGTGGACTCTAGGGGCCAGATTCAATTAGGAATACGCATTTTCTCATCTATTACAGTATCCGATTTTTATGCGCACCTCTATAAACATGTAAATGTCTAGATTTTCTACAGCTGCGTAACTATGGACCCCGGGTCTGGATCTACCCCATAATACTCAACTGTCGACATTTCATACCAGACCATGTGACATTCATATGACGTAGTGTGCCCCCTTCCAGGTATTCACAAGCATTGCAGTCCATGGAGTATATGCCTCTGTAGTGCAGATACTAGAAGTAATGGGATGTATATCCCGCTCTGGTGTAATGGGTAGAGAATGAGACAAGCACTATTAATTGCAGAGCAATTCTGGTGAGGCCCCATATAATACAATATAACAAGAGGAGAAGATAAGGACAGCAGAGACTCCTCTAGATTCCACTCACGGATTTATATATTTAAAAAGTGACCTTTATTAGTGATGCTCTAAAAATGCAAATGTAGCATAAAACAACCATAAATTGCCTATTTATTTCCTGGACTACTGAATTCCATAGTCTTTTCCTTGATTCATCCTTGGCTACACGGCCTATTCCTAATAGAAATGTATATTCTAAAGTGAGTAATAAACTAAATGGTCAATGTATGTCTTTTAGTTTTGCTTATGTTGTAAACTGAAAAATCTGAGGGTGCAGAAAAATATATAAGGAAATAAAGCCATAATGAGAGTGGATGACAGGAGATGTATTTACTATTGCTTACACCTGCTTGTCATAACTTGTTCCACCAATACGTTGACAAGCTGCCAAAACAAGCTGCATAATGCTGCAATCTCCCTCTACGTTTTAGGGAAATCATACACTGTGCAATCTCCCAATCTCATTTCTTTGTCTCTACAGGAACTGTCCCCTGATGAATCATCCCCGTCTCCATCACAAGATTCAGTATAGTAGGTATGTTTATATAGGGCTAAAAACCCATCATTGCTCATCTAAACAGAAGCCAGGCAGAAGTGAACATAAGGAAGGAATAATAAAATGATTTATACTGTAATAAAGAATAATTTTAGGTTATAAATAATCTAAATGGTCTGATTGGCCAAAAGATAAAACCGTTGCTGGGTAAAACACAAATACAAATTTGTGATCTCTTATTCACAATCCCTTTGTCCTGAGACTTCCAAAGATCAAAGGCACAAAAGAAAAATATCGATAATAATTTTTATTCCTCATTTATGTCATTGTGTTTTCTTACACATGTGCCTTATAGAAGGGTGCGGTTGACGGTAAGAAGGCCCTTTTTCGAAAGGGCTGTGTCATATCAGTGTATTTTGAATGGATTGGGAAATCGACTGCTTCTGCCTCGAGGAGAAGAAGCAATCGAATTTCCCTGGACCAAAATCCTACGTTGCGAATGGTAAGTATTTTGTATCCTTACCCTAACCCTCTCCTTCCTAACCCTAACCCTTTCCTCCCCTTATGTAAGATCCTATGTTCCATTAGCAGCAAAGCAAAAAATAAAGAAAGCACATTTACATTTACCTTAACAAGGGGTAACACTGTATTATTATTTCCTAGAGGCAGAGGAAATACTGACTGCTATTACATATAACACACAAATACAGGGCACCTTTAATACTACCCTGCAGTAAAGTGTTTATTTAGGTTACCCCCCACAAAAGGCAGGGGTGTGTGTCAATAGGACTTGTAGGTCACTGCAGCCCGTTCTAGTTGTAGGGAACTAGACTGTTGACACTAATGAGTAGTTGGGCTGTATTCACACCTAAGAACTTCTGCTTCTTAGGTGCGTAGATTACCGAAATAACCTACTAAGCACGCGTAGTAAGCTATTTACGCAATCTGAGTACCAGTTAGATACGTAGACTGCGTCTGTGCGGTCTTTAAGAACCACACGAAGTAGCTTAGTTACACAGAGGCGGCTTAATGCCGCCTCGGGGAGAGTGTTTAGTTAGACGTGGGACTGAGGAGGGATTTAGATTACCCGGGGAGGGCGGGGAGAGGCATTGTCCTTAAGAAGGAAACTACGCACAGTAATATAAGGTTGCCCTATGACACTCTTAAGTTTCATAAGGTACCTAAAAACAGGGGGTGGGTTAGGGGCTGCACCAGTGAGTTAGGTGCGGTTCTTTCCACACCTAACTCACTCTTAGGTGAGAATATGGTTCGTTATCACTAAAATACTGTCTGTATTAAATGGAGGTCTTTCAAATGCTCTCTGTATTGTGTGGTGGTCTCTAGCATGCTCTCTGTATGCTCTCTGTATTAGGTTAAGATATCTAGGATGTTCTCTCTATTAGGTGGTGGTGGTTACTAAGATGTTCTCTGTATTAGGTGTGGTAATTAGGATGCACTCTGTACTAGGTTGGGATCACTAGGAATTCTGTTGTGGGTGGTGTTCATTAGCATTGTCAAGCTCACTTTTGACTATCCTTATTTCAAATAATAACCATTTTTTTTAAATTTTGAATGGGTAAGTATGCCGATCGGAATATTTACCCTTTTATTTTCGGAAGCTTCTGCCCCCTGCCGGAACTCATCTCACCCGCCACAGACCCCACCAGAGAGGTGAGTAACCTCTCCAGGAACTTTTAGTGTTAACGTTAGGATCTGGGGAAGGGAGGGTTAGCGTTAAACTCTAGGGAAGGTAGGGGTAGGTTTAGTGTCATGGAAGGGGAGGGTTAGGGTTAGGATCCGTCTGCGGATTGGGGAGTATAGATTTAGGCTGTCGGGAGGGGAAGTCTTAGGGTCAGGCTCTGGGGAGGGGAGTCTTAGGGTTAGGCTGTGGGGAGGGGAGTCTTAGGGTTAGGCTGTGAGGAAAGGAGGGTTAGGGTTAGGGCAATGAAAGGGGAGGGTTAAGGTAAGGATCAGAGAAAGGGTTGCGGTAGGATTTATACTTACAGTAGTTTGGAACTGGCTGGGAGAGTACAACCCTTTTGAACTAGCACCATCCACTGCGAAGACCCACATCTGTTCATTAGGATGTTCTCTGTATTAAGTGGTGGGCATTTGGATGCTATCTGTATCAGGCATAGGTAACTAGGATGCTCTATGTATTCGATGGTGGTCACTAGGATGCTTTCCACATTGCATAGTGGTCACTATTAATCTCTTTATTGTATTGTAAAATACTAGTCAGCAGATGTATTTACTTGTAACTCTTTTATATAACAGTTGATCTTGTATTTAATTAGCTCTATGTAATCCCACTCATATTATATATTTCCACTGCTCTTATGAAGGTGCTTTATTCTTGTAAAATCCTGCTTCTATGTTGTTAGCCCTGTGTATAGTTGATCCTACCAACATGTGGTCTATTGCAGATTTTTTCCACATTAATTTCCCAATCGCACCTGTCCAGAGGTCACGTTTTATAATTTATTGTTTTTTTTGTTTATTATTTTTCTTTAATAATGAACTAGTTATGCCCTGTCTGTGCATTGGTCTATGTCCGTCACTCGTATAGAAGCACAGGGTATAATATATACATTACTAATCAAATATTCTCTAGGTTCACTGTTAATCTGCAATGGGTGTGAAGGGACATTAATCAAACAGAATTTTATTTACTTTCCCTTGATATATGGCTAATTAATGCAACTGACACAGTCTATGTTTGTTGTCCCTTTGTGGTTTGCTGTTAGTGTAATAAACATTACTTGTCATCCTGTAATTGACAGCGGCAGATTAGGGTAGCCACAGAAACATCATGTAGTAACATAAGCCAAGTTTAATTGCTAAATACCTTAGCTACTTCCACGTTCTCAGCTACCATGTAAGTGAAGTTGAGGGTCACCAGGTCAGTACCGGAGCAGACACACACAATCCGCCCTTCTAGCTCATTTTCAGCTTTTCCAGCCGCCTCAAGGGCAGACAGTAATTTTGGATCCTACAGCATAAGAGAAAGCTGGATTTACCATCATGGAGCTAAATATATAACACATTTGGTATTGCAAACAATACATGCATGATATAACACAAAATGATGTTATTAAATAAAATGCTTGGATTAATTTTACGGGGATTATACCACGTTTATGAAGTTTTATTGGGTGTGGGTCCCCGCAAAGAACGGCTCTATTTCGATAGGACCGTTCTCTCCCAGACAGTTTTGAACTGGCTGGGACATCGATTGCTTATGCCTCGAAGATACATAGCAATCGATCCCCGGAGCCCCGAACACAGTGCTCCGAAAGGTAAGTAGCTAAACTAACCCCAACCCTACCACTAATTCTAACCCTAACCCTCCCCTTCCTTCACCCTAACCCTCCCTTCGCCGCAGCCTGACCCTAACCCTCCCTTCTTCTTAGCCTGACCTTAATACTCCCCTCTCTATAGCTTAACCCTAAGACCCCCCTCTACGCAGCCTGATCCTAACCCTCCCCTTCTATGCTCCTAACCCTAACCCTCCCTTCCTAAGCACCTAACCCCTCCCTCCCCTAATACTAAAAGACCCCAGAGAGTTTACTCATCTCTCTGAAGCTGTCATCCGTCGGGTTGGAGAATATGCTGATCGGCACACTCACCCATTCATAAAATTTTTTTTAAAAATGTCCCCCTATTCGAAATAGAGACAGCTGAAAAGTAACTTTCAGCTGTCTCTATTTATAAAAGCGGGCCATCAGACCGGAGACTGCAACCGAGTTTTATTAGTTAATTTCTTTTACTTTGTCTCAGTGCTTTTAGTTCTATTATCATATCAACTTTCTTTCAGTGCAATCACTCTGTGGTGCCGTCTACACGCACAATACAACCGTTCTCTATGACATTTCGCATCTGACATTTTCTACTCATTATTATAAGGTCGCTGGTGCTCTGATGTCATTTGCAGATCTGATGAATTATCAGCTTTTCTACTGAACTGGATTCGCTCTCCTATAAAGTCTTATTTAACCAGAGAAACTCTACAAAGGGTTTATCTTGGGTTTTCACACTTTACAAAAAGGAAAAACAGGAAATGTAAAACCAACGCGATAACCTTTTCTTAGTTAATACGTTTATTTTAAACAGTTAAAGAACTATGGAAACAGTGTTTTGTCTGTAGTGCAAACGATTGGATAGCCTTACCTTTGGTACTGCGCCAACACGTATACTGTTGATTAGAGAACATTCCAAAACTTGACCTTCCTACAAAATAAAATATAAAAAAGAGCTATATATATCTAGCAATAAATTCCTCCATCCAATTTTTATTACACAAATAAGCTATTTGAAAGATACCAGACATATCCTAGACATACTGGAGAAAGTAAGATAGGAGAATCCTTCATATTAATGACATGTGATGTGACCTCACTTTATACAGTGATAAGTCATAAAAAGAAGCGAGTGACCATGTCCTATCGTATAAATCCAGTCTTCACTATCATATTAAACCATAATTAAACCATAATTATTTTTTGTTTAATAACCAGTGCTACAGACAGGTCCAGGGCACTGCCATGGGGACCACGTTTGCTCCAGGTTATGCCAACTGGTTTGTAGCTCCCTGGGAGGTAAATCACATTTGGAACAAGAATCCATTCCTGGAACATCTCATAATGTGGCAGATGTACATTGATGATGTAATCTGAATCTGAAAGGGAACCTCCAAAACGCTACAAGAATTTGTTACCTACATCAACACCAATGAGGTAAATTTACAATTTACAGCTAATATCAGTAAGGAAAAAGTAGAGTTTCATGACCTCGAAATCTTCATAAAAAATAATATCCAGACAAAGACATACATTACGCCAGCAGCCATTATCATCCCAACTGGCTTAGAGTCATTTCCAAAAGCCAGTTAATGAGATTAAGACACAATGGTACGGATGATGCTACCTTTATAGAACAAATCCAAGCATTATGCAACAGATTCTTGGAAAGGGAGTATGAATCTAAACTGGTTAGACAATCCTTCAAACAAATCCAGGGAACAGAAGGAAGTGCTCCGAGACATCCAAAAGTCATAACAGTAACCCCATTCAAGGACAAAAAAAAAGATATTACGTTTGTTACCAGATACAGTAATAAAAAAAATTAATTTAATGCACATTTAATGCACATTTTCCAGACACTGGCCTATCTTACTGAAAGATAAAAAAAAACCTCAGATCTATTCTTCCTCCGAAGTCATCATGCAAGATCGTGGTACACATTCAAATGTGGACTCTGCTACTACCTCAGACTCTCCAGTAAGATCCACTGTAAACAATATCTGGATTTATGGACTTCTTCTTTTATTAATGAACTGTACATTCTGTCAGTACTGATATAGCTTATTACAAGATTTTATCGGAAGGTGCCATATAACCTGATCAGCTTATCAGTACTTCCCTTTTATTTGGTGCTTTCCTTCCATATTGTGCATTGGTTACATCTGTCCACTCTGTGTCCTGGTCTATTTTCTTTCTATACCTAGCTCACAATATTCTTACCTATCATACTGCACTTATTTTATGAATTTTATTTTATTCCATTTACTTTAGTATTTACATTGTTGCATTGCAATTTATTCATTTAAGTTTTTATCATCCTTCTGCGTATCTCAATATTTCCATTGCACTTACAGCGTTATTAGGGTTAGCGATTGTGCCAGATGGTTATTGTGTCAAATTGCATCTCCTTTTACCCCTGCGTACAAAAGGAGATAACTGAATGGGGCTGAAGAGGACTGCAAGGGACAGTCTGGAAAACCTAAATCGTAGATTAAGGCATAAGACAGATATTTGTATTCTCTTTACATGGGAAAAGCTTTGTTTCTATTATTGTAATACAAAATAAATAAATTAAGGAGTCACCACTTGTAATACTCAATTAACAATACAATATATTATTGTAGGCTAGACTGAGTAATGTGTGCCCACCATCCAGAATTTAATTATCCTAAAAAGCTGCCTCTAACCAGCATAGTGACAGATGTGAATTACCGGTATATAAGTGAAAATATCACTACACTGTTCAGACTAAGGTCCGGATTGACAGTTACGTAGTTTTCATCTTACGTGCGTTGTTTTAAGAATTGAGCTACTACACGTGTGTAGTAGCTTATTTCCGCTATCTACGTGCCATTTCTGTACGTAGAATGCGTAAGCGCTGTGTTTAGATCCACGTACAGAAATGGTACGTAGATAGCGTAAATAAGCTACTACACATGCGTAGTAGCTCTATTCTTAAAACAATGTACGTAAGACGAAAACTACATAACTGTGAATCCGTACCTAATAGTTCCTTTGGTCATTTAGAATCTAGTTAAAGCTGGGTATACACTATACAGTTACTGGGTCGATCACTGACTGACTAGCCTGATAATTGTATAGTGTGTATGCTGGACTGATATTCAATAATGGGGGAGTGGCTGTTTCTGCAGATATTCCATTTCCACACTGAGGGAAATGGGATAGGGGAGGGTTGAGGTTAGGTTGCGGGAAGGGGATGGTTAGGGTTAGGGGAAGGTTGAGGTTAGGTTGCAGGAAAGGGATGGTTAGGGATAGGGGAGGGTTAAGGTTAGGCTGTGGGACAGGGATGGTTAGGGATAGGGGAGGGTTGAGGTTAGGTTGTGGGAAGGGTATGGTTAAGGTTAGGTGACTTACCTGTCACCGCTAAGCTTTTTGGAGACGCAGCACTTGTGAGAACGATGGCTTCTAGCTGCAAACTGCCAAAAACTGACGGCAGTCAGCGCTTCATTTCTGCAAAGTGATCTATTGAAGACAGATCATCGGAGCTGCGAATTACACCCGATAATCGTATAGATTGGATTGCAGAGGCAATGCAACCAATGCTGTGCCGATCTTATAACGATGACGGAACGGGGGCAGGATATAGTGCAGTGTGTACATGCCACACGACTGTAAAACTATATGCACGCTAGTATGATTTCCCCAGCTCCTGACAAGACACTCTGATAGTGTGCACTAGCATAATGTAGTCTTTGGAAACAGAAACATACTGTATTTGCACATTGGTATTTTGCAACGTTAAAAGAGTCTGGACAAATGTAGAGTTGAGAGAAGACATGCTAGCTCAACTCTAAATTGCACTGAAAAGATAAAGCTGTTTAATATTTGTGTGATATATGCAAAAGCAGTCAGTGTATTCCTGCATTATAAAAAAAATGACTCCTTTTCCTCCTAACTAAACATCAGACCATAATTCATAACAATGCAGTCTGCACCTTCAAAAATGACCTTAAATGTCCTCAACAAAATGGCTGCACAAACAAGCATCACAACACCTTTAGCTTTTAGTCTCCTAGAGATAAATGTTTTCTGTTTTCAAGGTTAGCTTGTTTTTTTTTACTTTTAAAAGTGAAGTATGTACAGGAGGATGTCAGCAGTAAACATTGCTGTATAGGAAGTACATGACTGAGAGAAGCTTTAATATCTGGAGCCAGATTTACTAAGCTGCGGGTTTGAAAAAGTGGAGATGTTGCCCATAGCAACCAACCAGATTCTAGCTGATACTCTTTAGTGTGTAATAGGAAAGTGAGAGCTAGAATCTGATTGGTTGAATGGGCAACATCTCCACTTTTCCAAAGCCGAAGCTTAGTAAATCTGGCCCCCGGAGTAATAATGTAAATCATTCCACAGAGGTGGTAGAATGTTGTAGGTCTTGTATACTGTATTGTTATTTGTCTGCTAAGTGATACATACCTTTCCTTCACTTTTCCATGTAAGGAAGAAGCCAAATTCATCCATTTTAAAGAGGCAATTTGGTTCAAAGACAAATGATTCCTAAGAAAATAAAAATAAACTGTTAAGTTTTACTGCAAAGCAATTATTAACACATGAAACCTATAGCTCTTGGCTCTAAACAGAAGGAAGATGTGGTAAAATATAAAATATCAGTGGTAAAATTGATTGCATAAAGCAGTGGTCAAGGCTCCCCAACAGTACATGTTTTCCAGATCTCCTTGCTGGAGCACATTACTAACTGTTTAAAAGATCCACAGGTGTATTATTATAACCCTTGCACTATAGGGAGATATGGAAAACATACACTCTTGGGGGCCTTGATGACTGAGTAAGGGAGCCACTAGCATAAAGCATATTAGTTCACAATGTAGCTTTCTCTGTATTACAAGGCAAAAACATAACATTACATATAAAACTTATTTTCATGAACTAAACATCCATTTACATGCTATGTACCCCAGAAACACAAACAATGAACTGGTAAAAAGTCATTTGACACTGCTTCAATATAGGCTGTACTATCCTCAGAAAATACATCTTTAATAAATCCAACACCAAATAATGTAAACGCATAATAAATATATTCTCTGCACAGAAACAATATTCTTTACACCAGGGTTCTCAACCAGTGATACTAGTACTACTGGTGGCATTCAGGGCACATGGGCAAGGCTGTAAGGAAGTACCATACCAAATGGCTGAGGACATAATTAAGAAAGTATCTTGGGGTGTAAATGGTATATGCAGAAAATACACCTTAAAATACTTCAGAAATTAATAAACAACAACAAAAACCCTGAAAAAATATATATGGGCTGTGTGTCTACATGATATGTAAAATCAAAGAGGTAATTGCCATGATTCCATAGTAGGCAACTGGTACCCCACTCCAAAAAAAAGGGGTGAACCAGGTCCAATGTGTGCTTTCCTTCTATTCAAAAAAAACAAAAAAACACAGTTGCTATTATTTTGCCCATAGACATATTGAAATCACGTGTTCTTGTGCCACAATTCCAGTAGTTTCAGGGAGCATGAGGATGATTAGCTAGTAAAGAAGACGCCAAAAGGTTTTAAGGAGGGAACGATGAGCTGTCGCTTCTTAGGTGCGTATCTGTAATAAAGGACCTACTGCACATGCTACTATGTAGATTGCCTCCGGGTGATCTTTAAAGACTGCCCGGAGTATTTTAGGTAAAAAGAGGTGGCTCAATGCCTTTGGTACGACCGGAAGTTGTCACTCTGCACATGCGCAGTGCGTTTTTTCTGCCGGATTTACGCTTACGACCAGCGTACGAGCGTAGGTCTGGATCAGGCCCATGATTCCATAGCGGGTATCTGGTACTCTGCAAAATAACCGCTACACTACAAAAAATGTTTTGTTTTTTTTAAATACGCCATTTCTCCCGCTCCATTCACTAAATAGTGAACATTGCGTTTTCTGTAGATAAAGACCGTTTTCACCTGTGGTTACTATTTACATAACTATAATCGCCATGGAAACTATGGCGATTATCAGCCTGTACAGCTCGCTCTAATGAGTGTGGGCTGACTGATTGCTTTATTTAAAAAATGTCGACACAGATTTTAACAATCCGTGCCGATACTTAATATAACGTCATTCCAGAATGGAATTATGATAAGTATTCCAGGGGTCTCTTCATATTCCCCCCTTTTCCTCCCCCTAACAGGTGTTATTGTGGGTAGGAAAGGGGGAGGGGTATGTATAGGGAGACAGCTGGAATGCTAAAAAAGTGTACTAATGGACTTTTTAAATAAAAAAATAAAATAAAATAAATATTATTAAAGTAAACAAAAAAAAAGAAAGACATTTAAACTCACCTGAAAATGAAGTCCTGGTGTATGCGCAGTGTTTTCAACTTTTGGGACTTAAAAAATTTTAAGTCCCAAAAGATAGCCACTGCGCATGCGCTGGGCCTAATGTTTAGAACGATAAAGACCGTCTCCAGCGAAAGTCCTGCAGACCATCGCAGGGGACTCGAAGTGTCCAGGCTCGCTAGCTATCTATCTCATCTCTCTCTTTCTCTCTCATACATTATATATAGTAGAATACATAGAAGTCTATATATTCTAGGATTATAATAAGTATTCCAGGGGTCTCTTCATATTCCCTCCTTTTCCTCCCCCTAACAGGTGTTATTAGGGGTAGGAAAGAGGGAGGGGTATGTATAGGGAGACAGCTGGAATGCTAAAAAAGTGTACTAATGGACTTTTTAAATAAAAAAATAAAATAAAATAAATATTATTAAAGTAAACAAAAAAAAAGAAAGACATTTAAACTCACCTGAAAATGAAGTCCTGGTGTATGCGCAGTGTTTTCAACTTTTGGGACTTAAAAAATTTTAAGTCCCAAAAGATAGCTACTGCGCATGCGCTGGGCCTAATGTTTAGAACGATAAAGACCGTCTCCAGCGAAAGTGCTGCAGACCATCGCAGGGGACTCGAAGTGTCCAGGCTCGCTAGCTATCTATCTCATCTCTCTCTTTCTCTCTCATACATTATATATAGTAGAATACATAGAAGTCTATATATTCTAAGATACAGCAAAGGATCGTATTGCTTTATAATAAAGATTCACCCCCTACAACTAACATGTCCTTTTCCAGCCGTTAGAAAACACCTTCCATGCACAAGAGTGAATTGATGTAACACAGGAGTAACACATAAATGCACCTGATTTACAGTTTCCAGACAGGGTTTTCCTGCACTACTGTACATTACATTGATGTCTCTCAGTGACAACAATAAATCATTCTGTCACTTACCTCTTCATATCTGTCAAACACAGCTCCATCTTGCATGAATGTAGGAACAGCCTTCTGCCAATTGAACTCATAAGGTTTGGCCATGTTTACTTTAGAAAGGCCTGGACGATAAAGGAGACAAAGAGAAAAATGGTGTCATTTAATATCAGAAGGTAGGGACTGAAGCAAAAACAGATTCTTCCTCATCATCTCAGTCCACAAAACTGGGACATAAAACAATCATTAATCACCACTAATCTACACAACTAATGATATAGGACTGGATTCATAGATATTTAAGGGTGATATATACGTGTTTTTACGATTTTTTAAAACTGCGCATGCCCAGAACGCACAAATACGCACGTGAAATCTAACCGCATGATTCACGCACACGTACTTTAGGGTTGCCGACTCTCCCGGAATGTCCGGGAGACTCCCGAAAATCGGGCAGTACTCCCGGTATCCCGGGAGAGCCAGCAAATCTCCCGCAAGTGACTTGAGGCCCGTGGTTTCACTGAAACCACGGCCTCAACGTGGTTTTACTGAAACCACGGCCTCAAGTCCTGCCCCCCTGCCTAGCAACACTAGTATACTAGTGTTGCTAGGCACAGGAAGGGACTTGATGACGCAATCTGCGGCATTAAGCCCCGTCCGACCCCTATTTCAATTAAAAAAACAGGGCAGTATGAGCAGGGGGTGGAGCCTAATGACACGATTTGCATAACCGTGTCATTAAGCCCCGCCCCCTCCATGCATCTCTCCCAGAGAGAAGCTGCCAAAAGTCGGCAACCATGACGTACCTCAACCTTCCGACCGATTCACGCAGGAGTCCACCAGTAGCCCCACATGCATAGCTATAGGGGCAAGACACTTAATGCAAATGAGCTCCACACGGACTACTAATGTACAGTATGGGCATGTCAAGGCAGTTACGAGAGAGTCACAAGCAGGAGAGCCTTGCGTAGCAAAAGATCCGCACGGGAAAAGTTAAGGTAGCCCTCGACCACTCGTAAGTTGCTGAAGCCTGACGTACTATCATTAAGCCCATACATCCATACACACTGCACACAGCCATCAGCTGCTGCGTAATGTTTATAAAGCCACATGTGAGAGTAATTAACTCAAATAAGGCTGACTTTATTTAAGCATTTGTTATATGCTATTAAATTAATGAATTTAAAGGTTTAAAAAAGGTTGAATTTTGTTTTATGTTATTAAGTACCGGTATATTGTAAAATAATGATAATTGTAAAATTTTGTTGTAAAATAAGTTTAAAAATTACCTTTGTTCAACCATTATGCTAATTATTGAAAAAATAAAATTTAGTCAAATGTAAACATTTAAATAAATATATTGTAATTTAAATAATTAAATAATAATTTTAAAAATGATGCTGGTATTGTTTGTAACACATTATAAATTACATTATTGTAGCATCCTTTGTTTAAAATATGTTTAGTGCACAGTTTGAGGTGTCTAATTATTTATGTCCCAAAAACAAAAAAATAGAAATAAAAATTATTAAAATAAGCATTACTTATTAAATTGTTTAAAATTTAAAAAAACTCTGTGATGAAAAACAAATGGACGAATCTCTATTTTAAAAAGTACACAAATTCAGGCGGTATGGTATTACATCTATTGGCCAATTACTAGAGGAGGGCTCCTGGAAGTCATTGAGACAGTTGCAGGATGAGTTTTCTCTGCCTGAATCGTATCTCTTTCAGTATGTTCAACTCAGACATGCACTTGGAACAATATATAGAGGTTCTCCGCCTAATACTGCAGTTTCTATGGTTAAAAAATTGCTGATGGGGGCTCCGGCTAAGGGCTCGATTTCCACACTATACGCATCCTTAAATAGTAGCATTTCCCCTGACGCTTTGGAGGATTTACGGGCTCTTTGGGAGGTAGATCTGGGCCCGTTGGATGATGATGACTGGTCGGACATGCAAGGTCGACTACGTGACGCTACATCATCTGTACGTTTTCAACAGGTTCACTACTATGTTTTCCATAGAGTATATATTACCCCTAGTAGGTTGTTTAAGATGGGGCAACGTTCAGATGAAAACTGCATCAGGTGTGGGGCACACCGGGGGAATTTCTGGCATTTATTATGGGAGTGCTCATCGATCTTTACGTTCTGGCAGGCAGTTTGGAACTGTGCATTGACCACATTATCTGTTTCCCTCCCTATCGATCCCAAACTGTGCCTCTTTGGCCTATCTCTGGAAGAGACTTTTGATGTGACAACATACAAGTATATATTTTCATTAATGTCACTGGCTAAGGTGTTGATTGCTATGGCGTGGATGGCTCCATCTCCTCCTTCTCTGGGCCAATGGATATCGTTGGTAAATGATACTATTGGTCACGAAAAGTTTGTGCATGCAGCTAGGAAGTCTCCCCATAAATTATATCAAATTTGGTCGCCTTGGTTGAATTCTCCCTATTATTCTCAGACGGTAGACTCAGATGTTCCGGATACTGCTGTATAATCCAATGTTTTAGTTTTTTCTATAGATGTATAAATGTGTACTGTCGCTTGTTAATTTACTTCTGGTCTGTATCATTATGACGTGGTATTACTGCTTTATATCACTGCGCAATACAAGTCTCATGTTTATATCTACATTTTGTTTTGTTTCTATATGTTTGTTTTGTAAATGTTTGTAATGTTTTTTTTTTCTTTGGTATGTAATGGAAAATGCTTAATAAAAATTACCTGATTCAAGCATGATTCAAGGGCCATATACTAGGTACTTTCCTATTTCTACGTACAACATACTCACACACGGAAAAACACGACAGAGTGTGTGGGTGTGGTTAGTTGTAGCCGCTGCTATCCTTGCACTTGCGTTTAATTGCGATGCGTATTTTTAGGCAAGCACGCAGTTTCTATCCTAAGTGTGAATCAGGTCCATAATTATAAATCATGGTAAATCATGGACATAAAAGATGAAAATATCTTTAAAAAATTGCATTACAAGTAAATTCAGTCATTTATTTAAAACATCATAAAACATCAAAGCTCGCCAACTGTTATACTGGCAACTGGCGCAATCATAAAAAAATGCGCAAGAGGACAACTGACTGAAAAACATAGAAACTATTATAGAAAACATGAGAGCCACAGATTTTCCTATATAGGTTTATGTGATACACACTCATTCTAACACCTCTGAAGCAGTGAAATGGTTAAAACAAAATGATTTAATATTTATATTAGGACACATCTGTGCCAACCGGCACTAGTTTCTTGAAAACTGCCTCTCTCATAAATCAAAGCAAAGCTTTTGTGATCATAAATCCAGCCTTAATTAGTTTAGGTCTGTGGGCGGATGGAGAGATGCATTAGGGAGAAGTTCCCTTTATACAGCCTTCCTGCATGACCTCCTGGCTTTGTTAAAATTACCAATGTTATTCTGAGTTTAAGCTTAATGAGCAAAATACTTTTAATGATTCTGAGAGTTCATTATCTGACAGTTATTGTTGTAGCTGACAGAATGAACTGAACACATCCATGTTTGCATTAGGTGATTCATAAATATTAGAGAAAAGCTGGAAAATACTGCAATTGTTTAATACACTCAATAAATTATTATATTTATTTTTACAATGGCCATTTTGTTGTGTTATTGCTAACCAACAAGCCTAAGGGCCAGATTTAATAAGCTGAGGGTTTAGATGTGGAGATGTTGGCCATAGCAACCAATCATATTCTAGCTCTCACTTTCCTATTACATACTAGAGAATGTCAGCTAGAATCTGATTGGTTGCTATGGGCAACATCTCCACTTTTCCAAACCCGCAGTTTAGTTAATTTGGCCCTAACAATACAAATGAATGGCTGTACATACAATTCCCTGTAGTACTACAAGCACCAGCATTCAATAGCAGACATATGATGCTTGGGGCCCCCATCTACTACTCCCTGGCAGCTTCAGATCCAGAGTCATGACCCCCTACAGTACATTATTAGCGTGCAGCGACCCTGTGTGTGATGCTGCAGGTCTGAGAGAGCTGCTATCCATTAGTCTCTGTAGCTGAAGCAATTGTAAAAGGCTCCTGTGGCCCCTTAGTGTGCAGCCCAGTTCAATAGTGCTAAGAGCAGTACTGAGCCTCCCCTATACTGAGGTACCACTAGAGGCACAGTGTTATACCTAACTGGGCAGCACTCTCTGCACCAGGAGGAAGCTAGGCTTTTTCCAGGCTTCTCCATAAAACACCGAATATGGGCCAGATTTGAAGATACCGATTTTCAGCATTCAGAAGGCGGGTGCTATCAGGTGATGTTTAAATCCATCCGAGTGAACACCACTGTCTACTCCCCCCGCACAGACAGATTTCTGAGACCAATACCCTACCTTAAGTTTTCCAACTCAAGCGATTGTAAAATTGCTTAACAAAAGAAAAATGAATGTGTTGCCCATAGCAACCAACCAGAGACCTTCCAACTCATCTGAGTTAAAGAGAAAAATATTTTTCAAGCTCAGAAACAGATTTTTTTGTACCTGGTGGAATGGGTCATGTTGGAGGGACACTACAACTGGCACAACGAAAGGTAAAATGTGAGTATTCATGTCATGAATCCCTTATCCCTAAATAGCATACAAAGTGGCAGGGACATTCTTACACTAAGCAGTACCCAGAATATAACAGACCCACAAGTGCCCACAAAATACTTATATGTAAAATAAAGTACACCTGAGTGACTGGTCTCATTGACCACATGTTCAGTGACTGACTTGGCACTTGACACATAGCAGATATTGGCCAGCCATAAGTGTGCATAGTCTTCAGGTGATTTGTGTCTGTAATGGTAAATAACAGTGTACAGAAATACACATCTGGAACTACTGATAAACGCAGGATAGACACAGAAAATCCTTATGTGTACATTATCCCAGTGCAGGCAAATCAATGGCTGCTATTCCATCAGAACAAGCACAGTGTTATAGAGGAACTGCCCAGTAGAAATGATGCCATTAGTGCACATAGGCTGTGCTTCATGTGCATGTGCCAACCTTCAGGATAGCTCAGGCCAAACCTGCATTGTCAAGGCTCCAAGCAAGTCACATAAAAGAGACAATCGAGGACACCAACACTTAGCTCAGCTCAAATGATATACTTGAAGCAGGCACCTCCTTATACCCCACGTACATCTCATAGCTGGACAACCAAGAAGAGAAAAGCTCTGAGCGCAAATTCTTTAAGCTTGCCATACATTAGTTCATCCAATCGCTGTAGTGTGTAGAGGAGATGATTCTGACAGACACAGATAAATCATTCCTAAAACGCTGGAGTTCAACAGTTTTGTCGTTTGGAATTCTTCAAATATATTTCCCGGAAGGTAATGACATCATGCAGTGTATGGACATTTCAAATAACCAGACCCTGCACCTCCTCCTCCCGGTCGGAGATTCCCCGTCTGCCCAGGCTATGGACAGCAGTGATCCGCAAGTGTGACTAAAGGCTGCTTATGGTAATGTAAGTCACACATGTTACGCACAAATGAGAGAGGAGAGTGACAGGTTGAGTTCATTCCTTTCTCATGCAGACAGACTCCCGCACGTGTTGATCCGGTCCTGTATGTAGAAATGAAATAGCATATGCGCTTACCTGTGCCTTCACCATTAGTGTCACAGTAGAAAGCAGTGTGTGGTGCCGATATCAGGACCTTTCAATAACGGAAAAATCGTGCCCTTTATCAGATACTTCCTGCTGTGACCGATAATCGCTGCGGTGCATGGACAGCTTAAAAGTGTAAACGTGCTAATTATTAGAGTTTCATATCAGACAAGCTAGAGGCTCTCTAAGGTAGCAGACATCTGGTGTTACTCAGGATATGCTTTGTTTTAGCTGACTGTGAAATGATCCGAGTAAGATTAGCAGCAAATATACTGTTTGTAAATTGTTTAATCCAGTAAGGCTGTCCACGTAACACCAGGAATCCTCTTATACAGAGATACAAGCTTAGACACAGAGGGCTGGATCCAGACTTAAGAGGGAGCTTGAAATTAAGAGAGGAAAGTTACTCCTGGGCTAAACCATGTTAATTGCAGGGGAGTCATATGTCATCTGTTGCAAACAGTATTAGCGTTGAGAGGTGACGTTTCCCAGCCCAAGTCTAAATAACAGTGTAATAGTAAAGCTGGTCAGAATCTGTGTGCAGTAAGCAATTCAAAGATATATCCCTCCATGCAAAGAATACAATTAACTTGACTCCCCCTGAAATCAACATGGTTTAGCCCAGGTGTAACCTTCCTCTCTTATTTTCAAGCTCCTTCTTAAGTCTGGATCCAGCCCAGAGATTCTATTAATCAGTCTTTTTTTAAACTCATTTAAGTACCCATGGCGGAATACAGTACTTACCTGTGTAGATAAACATATTTTATATTAAATAAGGAAACTGTACTAATTTAATACATATTCACATTTCTTTGTGGTTGGCTAGCAAAATGAATGCTAGAAGCGTTCTTTTTAGTAATGGAGCCTTATAGTAGAGAGAGACTCCAAATAACAGAACTATCCATTTTATCAGATCAAGAGAAAAGACTGTATTTCCAGATGTATAAGTATCATTCCTATAGACCCAGGACTGTGAAAGGTTGGTGTTGTGTACAGGTCATGGCCTATGAATTCCCCAGTGTGGGTTATATTTTGCAAATAATTAAGGAAAAAAAAGACCCCTGAAAATCCAGATGTAATTTGCTGCTTCACGTGATCTGTCTTCCAACAGTAATGGAGGGCCAACTGCCATCAGTTTTTGACAGTCTGCCCTTAATAGATATGGCATCCACAACGGCATGGTCTCCGAAAACTTCAACAGCAACAGGTAAGTTTACTTATTCCTAACCCTAACTCTCCCCTCTCCTCTATGCAGCAGTATTTATATTATTTGTCCAGCATTGCTGCACATAGTGCAGGCAACCTGTGAGCTCAGCAGGTTAACCCTTCCCAGCAATACCGTGCATTTGTATTATTATTTGTCCACCATTGCTGCACACAGTGCAGATGACCTGCGAACCAAACAGGTTTATCCTCTCTAGTTATGCACCCTTCCCAGCAATACCATGCATTTATATTATTATTATTTGTCCCACCATAGATGCACATAGTGCAGATTATCTGTGTACCAAACAGGTGTATCCTCTCTAGTTATGCTGTGCATTTAACTATTTATCCTCCATTGCTGTACATAGTGCATTCCATCTGTTTACCAAACAGGTTAACCCCTCCTTACAACCCTGAGCATTACTTCATTGTCTGTCCACTACTGCACATAGTGCCATCTACCTGTGTTTACTACTGGTTTAACCCTTCCTTGTTACCCTGTGTCTCATTGCCCTGCAGTACTGCACATAGTGTGGTCAGACAGTATTACTGCAGGAATATCTTTCCTTACTACGCTATCTACTATCGTGGGTTGTCCTTCTTTATTGTCCTGGTCTTGTTCCTCCCATGTTTTGTCTTGACCTATTTCCACCTGTATTGGTGTTGGCTGGTGTCTACCATTCACTCTT
>WWET01002070.1:129722-140846 GCA_011038615.1 Limnodynastes dumerilii
GGGGGGGGGGAGGCATTCTCCGTGCAAACTTTCCTTCTTAAGAAGGAAACTACACACGGTTCGTTAAGATAGCCCTATGGCACTCTTAGGTGCCATAAGGTTCCTAAGAATGTGAGGGGCTGAATGAGTGAGTTAGGTGTGGATCTGTCACTCTTAGTTGTGAATATGATCCTGAACCCCTACTGTAAAATTCTTATCTGTGTAGAGTTTGTATGTTCTCCCCGTGTCTGCGAAGGTTTCCAGGAGCTCGAGTTTCCTCCCACACTCCAACATGCTGGTAGGTTAATTGGCTGCTGACTATATTAACCCTACTGTCTGTGCTAGTCTGTGCGTGTGGGTATGTCTGTGTTAGGGAACTTAGAGTGTAGCTCCCATGGGGCAGCGACTGAATGAGAAATATATTCTCTGTTAAGTGCTACGTAATCTGATAGCGCTATATAAAAACCTGTTAATTAAATAAAATAATAATAACTCCCCTCGCTTAAAACGAGGACAGATCGGAAGTCTGGATAAGGCGTCGTGCATCAGACATGCCTGTACTGTAAAATGAACATCCCCCAATAGCGCTCGCACGCGCCCCGCCAGCGTAAACCCGTCAGAAGCAAGAAGAAAATGCTGACCGCTTAACGCGCGTTTCACTGTCGCTTCTTCTGGGAGTGTTAAAGAAACAGCGATATGCTCGTTGGAGAGACTGCGAGAAGAGCGGCCAAGATGCATGTGGACCCTGAATCTGAACCTTCCGCACAGTGGCTCGGCTTCATCTGACTCCTATGATCATAACCAGAATAGGAAGGGGGAGATGCTTGGAAATGCGAAGCCGGCCATGAGGCTGGTAGTGGATACTAGGGACAGTCCTCCGGTGGATTCGAATAGGAAGGTGCAATACAATAGCCTCTGGGAGTCTTTATATGATTGGGACTCTACCCTGACTGCTGGAGGAGTACTGGAGAATACTGCTAGATATTGCATATTGGAAAATGTGTTTACTCATGTTGATAAAACGTCCTAATTTGTAGTTCTGCATATTCCTTCATTGTTAATGAGGAATGGTATATATTCGCTCTAGTTATGTGTATGGCTTAGCGATTGTTCTGTTTGTAAGAAAATTTGTTACAAATAAACATGAGATTTTATGATTATTGATGTCAGACATATATTTTTTGAGGAATGGTTAATGGGATATTATAGTGAGACGCAGTGCATCTAATTAAGCGGCTTCCAGGACCCTGCAGTTTCTTTTTAGCCATTTGTACATTTATGAGCTGGGAGGGAGCACCCTCTATAAGGAAGGTTTGTCCACTAGTTGGAATTGCTCTAGTGCGCCAGCGCTTGTTTTTTTGTTTTAGTGGTTTATTATTGTTAAACTGTTCAGCTCTCTGGATAAACCCATTGTATCAAGATAGTGTCAAAACTCCCAAAAATTATAATAATAATAATAATAATAATAATAATAGGCCAGATCCTGACTACGCACGGTCATTACGGACGTTGTTGTAGCAGGGAGTACACGCCCCCTGCACTCCCCTCTAAAGGTAGTAAATATGGACATTTACGTGCCCAGATTCCTACCTTTACATTTTTACGACCAGGTGTGTGGCCTCATGGGGCTTCCCCTGCCCCGTCCCCTCACTTACATGTGTATCACCGCCTTTACAGTGGAGGTACGACCGTCATAAACGAGGGGACAGCCCTTTTCCATAACAGCCGGCGTATGTAACATACGTTTCCTACGCCAACCCTTATGGTATCGTAAGAAGGTTGTCCACATGCGCACAACCTTCAAGACAGGGGAATTACGTACAAGCCGTACGTAATTCCCCTGTCGTACGGACGCGAGGATCAGGCCCCATAATAACAGCAACCTTTTAAACAAATATAAAGACAGGCAAGTGGGCACAGAGGTGTAAAGATGGCGACGGACCCTCACTCGGTCACACAAACAAGGCAACCTTTATATGACACGCTGAGAGAACGCTCTTCACTGCAGAAAAGCAGTAATGAATTTGTCTCATTGTTTCCAGAATCTCAGATGTCTGTGAAATGTGAGCGCCTGCAGCATACACACAGGAATGCTGTTGGTATCATCTGATTATATAACGTTCTCAAAAATAGTAACTTTCCCCCAACACGTGGTGCTTGGAAAGAAAAATGTAATTTTCACACAGCCATCTATGGTATGTGGTTCACTCTGCATGCCCTAAACAGACTTTCAATTGATATTGTTAATGCCAGATGTACGGCTTATTAGGTGGGCAGCCCTCCATAACCGTCCAGTAACAATGTCAGAATTGGGAAATAAAAAAAAATGTGTGTAAGAAATATTAAACATTAAAATAGAATGGTTTTCTGTGTATTAAAAGGGGCAACTTCAAATGTTCAATTATCTGTACAGAGAAATGATGTATGATAGTAAATAACAGACTGTGACAATTACAGAACGGAAAAAACCTCGGGGCCTCTGTTTAAGAGTAACAGATAGGATTCTTAGGGACAGAGAAGCGACTGTCTGTTAAATAATAACACGTATGAATAAACATTGATGTAATAATCTGCTGTGATATAAGAGGTAATCAGTCACTTTTTCAAAATTAGGATCAGCCATAAACACATAAGGCCAGACGCAGAGGAATCATATAGATCCGCTAGAGCCAGGCCGCAATATTCACATGTTTGGATCCTTAACCGTAGTATGAGGGTCTGGATGGTGCACAGGTCATTGCTCCTGGTAGTATGAGGGTCTGGATGGTGCACAGGTCATTGCTCCTGGTAGTATGAGGGTCTGGATGGTGCACAGGTCATTGCTCCTGGTAGTATGAGGGTCTGGATGGTGCACAGGTCATTGCTCCTGGTAGTATGAGGGTCTGGATGGTGCACAGGTCATTGCTCCTGGTAGTATGAGGGTCTGGATGGTGCACAGGTCATTGCTCCTGGTAGTATGAGGGTCTGGATGGTGCACAGGTCATTGCTCCTGGTAGTATGAGGGTCTGGATGGTGCACAGGTCATTGCTCCTGGTAGTATGAGGGTCTGGATGGTGCACAGGTCATTGCTCCTGGTAGTATGAGGGTCTGGATGGTGCACAGGTCATTGCTCCTGGTAGTATGAGGGTCTGGATGGTGCACAGGTCATTGCTCCTGGTAGTATGAGGGTCTGGATGGTGCACAGGTCATTGCTCCTGGTAGTATGAGGGTCTGGATGGTGCACAGGTCATTGCTCCTGGTAGTATGAGGGTCTGGATGGTGCACAGGTCATTGCTCCTGGTAGTATGAGGGTCTGGATGGTGCACAGGTCATTGCTCCTGGTAGTATGAGGGTCTGGATGGTGCACAGGTCATTGCTCCTGGTAGTATGAGGGTCTGGATGGTGCACAGGTCATTGCTCCTGGTAGTATGAGGGTCTGGATGGTGCACAGGTCATTGCTCCTGGTAGTATGAGGGTCTGGATGGTGCACAGGTCATTGCTCCTGGTAGTATGAGGGTCTGGATGGTGCACAGGTCATTGCTCCTGGTAGTATGAGGGTCTGGATGGTGCACAGGTCATTGCTCCTGGTAGTATGAGGGTCTGGATGGTGCACAGGTCATTGCTCCTGGTAGTATGAGGGTCTGGATGGTGCACAGGTCATTGCTCCTGGTAGTATGAGGGTCTGGATGGTGCACAGGTCATTGCTCCTGGTAGTATGAGGGTCTGGATGGTGCACAGGTCATTGCTCCTGGTAGTATGAGGGTCTGAATGGTGCACAGGTCATTGCTCCTGGTAGTATGAGGGTCTGGATGGTGCACAGGTCATTGCTCCTGGTAGTATGAGGATCTGGATGGTGCACAGGTCATTGCTCCTGGTAGTATGAGGGTCTGGATGGTGCACAGGTCATTGCTCCTGGCAGTGTGAGGGTCTGGATGGTGCACAGGTCATTGCTCCTGGCAGTGTGAGGGTCTGGATGGTGCACAGGTCATTGCTCCTGGCAGTGTGAGGGTCTGGATGGTGCACAGGTCATTGCTCCTGGCAGTTTGAGGGTCTGGATAGTGCACAGGTCATTGCTCCTGGTAGTATGAGGGTCTGGATGGTGCACAGGTCATTGCTCCTGGTAGTAAAAGGGTCTGGATGGTGCACAGGTCATTGCTCCTGGCAGTATGAGGATCTGGATGGTGCACAGGTCATTGCTCCTGGTAGTATGAGGGTCTGGATAGTGCACAGGTCATTGGATCGTACAGTGACCCAATAGCAGAACTCCGAAGCTGAAGGCCCACTCACAGGACACTATTAATTCAAGATCTAGTCTTTTATCATGCAAATACATAGGCCTAGATCCCGACCTACGTTCCCATTATGTTACAATGCGTAGTGTATTTACGCTGGCGGATTTTCTATGCACTCGCTCGTATGTACTTTGACCGTTTTGACCCCTTCATTAGTAATTACGCTGATGATATCAGGCTGCTACGTACGTTCAGCCTGCGCATGCGCAGTACATACAAAATAGTGTTTTTTACGTCACTGGCTAGCGTATATACACTAGCGTACTTAGTTCTGGATCTACCCCATAGTCTCTCCCCATATAGAGTTATTACATATCTTTATAATGATTTTTACATTCATATTTATATTCTGTCCCCAAGGTATTTTCTAAGTATACCCTCTGCTATGTGTTATCCTGATTAAAATACAAATGCTTATGGATGCTGTAACTCCTTATAATTTCTTATAAGACTGACCAGTAACCCCCGCATACCATCACACAGTGATTCTCTTCCCACTAGATGTGCACTTCCCACTGACTGAGAGCCCTTCCTTTTCATAATACTAACAGATAGAAGAAGAGATACCCAAAGACTGTACTGTCTGCAATGTTATTTTATGGCAAAACTCGCAAACTCACCAACTTAAGAGAATCAAAGGACAAGTCAAGTAATTTAAAGTTTTATATAACTTTCCAGAGACAATTAAGAGCTGTGGAATACAGCCAGCAGACATTCGATAAAGCTGTGGTTTTATTTTTTATTAAAGCTTAAACTAAATAAATAATTTTACATATCCGTGAAATCCAGAGATTATGTCACATATTGAAATGATTCCTTAAATAGTTAAGGAAGATTCTGAACTGTAAATTTAATTAAAGTTCACAGCTGGCATGTCAAAAGGAAAACCCTGGCACAAGAAATGCGATATGGAGCCAGTAAATGAAAGTTTGTGCTACATGGAAATAGTATGTGATTTCATGCACTCCTGCATATTGCTCTAAAAGGAATTTGATTTTTGGGGGGCTAAAGCAACAATGGCGCATGATTTACGAAAGCCCTGTGTGGCTGATAGTAAACGTATCTTACGTGAATTTGCTCTACCTGTGCTAGGAGAGAAACACACATGAATGTGCGCACTAATTGGTATACTCTGAGACAAGTAATAGATCCCTCACTGGTGCTAGATGTCTAAAGGGTGGTATTCAGGGTAGCGTGTGGTTCTTCATGAATGAGATGTAGAGACTCAGGTCTATGTAATATACTGTTCATGGACACATAGGGCTAGATTTACTAAACGGCGGAAAAGGAAATATGGAGATGTTGCCCATAGCAACCAATGAGATGCTAGCTCTCACTTTCCTCTCACGTTCCTATTACATGCAATCTCATTTCGTTACGTAGATTGCGTATATGCGGTCTTTATTGACTGCATATACGCCATCTACCTAACGAAACGATACATAGATTACGTAAAATAGTTACTACACATGCGTAGTAGCTACTATCGGGAAATTAAGACCGTATGTGGAACACGAATGGTGTTGTGAATCCAGGCCATTGTGTGAACATGACCCCATCTGGATGGACAACGCTGAAGCATTTCTCACCTGACTGGTCTGATACATTGTATATTCATTTCTATACATTTATACTGAATATAATGAAGTCTAGATATCATTTCATTAATAATTGAGTAATTGTGTTTAACTCTTCTTTACAATTAGAATTTGAGTGAAAAGTGAACTCAGGTTATTCACTAAATATTTCTCTGTTGTTCATGAATGTGTCTATTACTATCCACAGATCACACAAATTAGGTAAAACTGGTCTGTGACTTCAGTTATATATTGGATGCACCATTCTATTACTTATATAAGAGGGCTATGGGTAACTGTGTATCCTCTGATCTCCTCTGTCAGTGGTCTAGCCATACATAAACCCACACAGCAGCAAGGATATAAAATCATTTCAATGGACTGGATCCCATCACAGTAGTGAGATGTGATGTGTACAGCTCATCCATTATATCCAAGCCTAAACACCCTCCTCAGACAGACATCTGATAGCCATAGTGTGCCGAGTTTTCCAAGCAAATGATGATGGCTTAAAAGCCTTGGAGAGCCTAAACTGTACCACCTTTAGCTGGGTAACCAGGGCCCTCACATCACACATGTGAAAAGTAAACTAACAGCCAGATCCTGACCTACGGGTGCCTTGCGGCTGCATAGCTGATTGTAGCGGGGCTTCCCCTGCCTCATCCTATCTCCACCTTTACGGCGGAGATACAACATGCGTAATGGGGGGGTTGAAAGTCTCCTTTTCGTAAGAGCCGGTGTATGTAACTTATGTAGATTCAGAGGAAATCTGTGGAAAAATGTATTCACTGAAAGGGTGATAGATAAGTGGAAAAACCTCCCATCTGAGGGGGTAGAGATAACACAGTAGAACAGTGTACACATGCTTGGGATAAATATAAGGAGATCCTAAATCTCAAACTAAATTGAGGGTAAATAGGGTCAGTATACTTTTAAGTAAACAACTGGGCAGACTGGATGGGCCATGTGGCTCTTATCTGCCATCACTTTCTATGTTTCTATAATTTTTTTGATCTGTGAGATATATATATATACACACACACGCACACACACACACACAAAATAAAGGTTGCTCAAATGAATTTATAAGTTAATATAGAGCAGGTGTTAGCAAAGTATGGGTAATTCCAGGGCTTTTCTTGTCGTCGGACGTACCAGAGCGGTGTTCCGGCACCTTTTCATTACAGCGGGACTGTCCCGCTGTCCTGTCCGACTCACAACTTGTCCCGAGAGATCAGACTCTCGGGACAAAGTAGTTTTTTTTTGTTAAAAGCCCGTGCCGCTGTATATGCAGCTGAGCTTTTAACAGTGCAGTACAGGTAATACAGGGCTCCTACAGGAGCCCTGTAGGACCAAACCTGTTATTGCGAATGGCAGTGACTGAACCTATGCGGTCACTGCCATTCTAGTAACATATTTGGTCCTACAGGACTCCCGTAGGAGCCCTGTATTAAGACTACCGCACCACGTGACCGCCGGCACACCGAGAGAGGGAGCGATGGAGAGAGGAAGCGCTGCGGAGGAAGGGACATGAAAGGTAAGTAAAAGGACATGGAGGATGTACATAAGGGGCAGACATGGGGGCTGTACATAAGGGGCAAACATGGAGGCTGTACATAAGGAGCAGACATGGAGGTTGTACAAAGGGGGAAGACATGGAGGCTGGACATAAGAGACAGACAATGGAGGCTGGAAATAAGGGGCAGACAATGGAGGCTGGACATAAGGGGCAGACATTAAAAGGGGCAGACAATGGAGGCTGGACATACAAGGGGCACACATGGAGGCTGGACAATACAAGGGGCAGACAATGAAGGCTGGATATTAAAAGGGGCAGACAATGGAGGCTGGATATTAAAAGGGTCAGACATGGAGGCTGGACATTACAAGGGGTAGAAATGGAGGCTGGACATTACAAGGGGAACAATTATAAAAAATTATAAAAAAGGGGGTTATAATAAGGACTGAAAAAGGACTTATGAGGGGGCTGCAATAAGGTCTGAAAAATGATAGGGGGGCTGTAATAAGGGCTGATGAGGGGTGAGTTCCTGCACCTTTTTTTTTTTTTACAAAAAAAAGCACTGGGTAATTCACACAGATACAAACATGCTGGGGTGACTTTTTCTGTATCTATATGTTATCATTTTATATAAAATACCTATCTATCTAATATCTATATTTGGGTACATGCTGAAAGGTTATCTGTCAATTATCATGTAATTATCATCCCAGATAATCATCAGATAGCTCCAATATCTTACTAATGTGTGCTGTCCCATGATGCTGCAGAATCATTAGAAATTGCATTGCATTATTAGATTTTTGGAGCCAAAACGAACCACAGGAAACTAGAGAGTAGTGTGTACGGGGCCATCGTTAAGCTGATAAAGGCTTTAAACCGTTACTACTGTTTGACAAGATTTACCGCTCTCTTTCATATCTATCTATCTATCTATCTATCTATCTATCTATCAAATTGTTTCTTCTCTAAGGACAGGACATATTGGGGTTTACAGTACAATATATACATATATCTCTCTATATCACTGTAACAACCTAAATAATGAAACGAATATTCAGTGGCATGAAAATAATTGTAGAAATAAAAACTCTCTCTGTACAACTTCAGATAATTATAAGTTCGTCAGGATTCTGCTACATACTGCCTAACCTACATTGCTCTTTGTCTGGTTATATTAGCGTCACTGTCAAATATAATGTAATAACCTTTAAAATGTAGCTAAATTAATGATGTTCTAAGCTAATAATAGCATTACTAGATGAATTAAACCAAGTGGTTTATACACGGGTTTCAGTGAGTATACAGCAACTATCCACCTGGAATATGATATATTTTATTTACTCCCTTAATAATATATTTTCTAGAATTCTAACTATATTGAAAGTAATCAGTCCCCCATCTGCGGAGCCTCCAATTGCACATGCATCCTTACTCCCCTCAAGTCTGCCACTTCTATAGAGGCTCCCTACCTTACCTAGCTTCTATTTAGTTCTGTTATATATGTGTGTTGATGTCTGCTGTATTGTAAAATATTACATGTTACCTGCTATGTTCTGTGGACATCTTACTTTCCTAATAAAGAAAAGTTAAAGAAAGTAATCAGTTATATAAATGTAATAGTAATATAATAAACATAACGGTCCGGATTCACAGTTACGTAGTTTTTGTCTTACGTACGTTGGTTTTAAAGACCGTGTGTACGCAATCTACGTTGGAAGAAGTAACGTAGATTACGTTCCAAAATTACTGCGCATGCACAGTAGCACTTATCGCAGAACTCCAGCCTCAATTGCATTGCGGCCGGAGCTCTGAATCCGGCCCTCTGTCTCTGGAAACTGCCAAAAACTGACAGCAGTTTATTGTCGCAATGCGGCTAAAGACAGATTATCGAAGCGGCGAACTACACCCTATTGAATAAAATACTACGCATGCAATACTTAGCTGGATTCATTTTATATACACACTGTTCAAAAAGGCTATCTATAAAATGCACTGCACCCATCCTAATAGAAGGCCGTATGCAGACTACCGGACATACATACATTTTTTTACGTTATCTACGTATCTTTTCCTTACGTAGATTGCGGACATGCGGTCTTTCAGATGCAGATTTTGCTGTTGCTCCTACTTCTCATTCAGCCCCTGAGAGGTGTTTACAATGTGAAAAAGGCACAGCCCTCACATTGTTCAGACCTGTACAAGATTCTTACTACACGTGCATATTATTATTACTCTTCCAGGGGAAAAATATGAACCGGATTCTGGTTTCTGTGTATTAGCTCACAATGTGCAGGATATTTAAAAGTGTTCCAGAGATAATGTTCCACAGCATCAGCAATCCTTATACGCGATGTGTCATTATTATACAACAAAGAGCTTCTGTCACTTTGCCCACCAGGCACAAGACACTGGTTCTGTGGGATAACAGTCTAGAGTCAGCAAGTTCTGCTGTTGCTGCCAAGTTTCAAATACTGTATTTCTTTATGAACATGTTCTTTAACCCCCTATTTGTTTTTCATCAAGCCTTTTATTTGTATTTTTCTTTAACTGCCCTCATCACAGTTTAAAGTGTTAAAATGACACTAACCTAAAAACGCCATGTTGTATGTGTAATCTCCTTAATGGATGAATCCTCCAAAACAGCAACAATACCATAGAAACTTTTATTTCCTCTCTGGCTTATGTCACATGAAGGCCGAGGGCAACAAGAGCTCATAGGGCTATTCATAGGACACACCCCTTCGGTGGTACATGACACACCCCTTTGGTGGTACCGGACACACCCTCCTTGGTGGTACATGACACAACCCCTTGGTGGTACAGGACACACACCCCTTGGTGGTAAAGGACACACACCCTTTAGGCGCAGGGCCTTGATGGTGCTACCACAATCTGCCCCAAAGATTGAAACATGCAGAGGCAGCTTACTATTGCACTCATATTGACATTGCATGGTGCATGAATAAGTAATTAAACATGTAGAGAACATACTAATGGTCAAAGTAGTCATGGCATCATGAGGAAACTATGCTAACCACTGTGCCACCATCGGGATTTTGCACCATCTTCAGTTTTTTTTACAATGAAAATTTCAACGCCCAATTTCAGCTGATAATGATAACAACAACAGTTACAGGTCACATATGGTAATCCGAAAATGCCTAAACAAGATGATTTCTTGTAGTCTGACACAACAGGATTGGTGATATATGGGTGCTTTTCAGTGGCAGAAGTACCGGAAGCAATGGAAGCGCTGAGCTCCGGGCGCTAGCTCTGGAGATGGACAATTTTCCATTGTCCCCTCTGGCAGTCATGTGTCCAGTGTCTCCAGGGTGAGTCTCTGTGTCCTCCACAGAGGACTGAGCAGCTGGGCTTAAGCAGAGAGAGGTTACATACAGACCTCTCCTCTTCACTGAGTCCATTCCCTCCTCCCTCACATGAACTTGACGACCACTGGTGCTTTAAGTCCATAGGGCTGGATCCAGACTTAAAAAGGAGCTTGAAATTAAGGGAGGAATGTTACTCCTGGGCTAAACCATGATGATTGCAGGGGGAGTAAAGTTAATGGTATTCTTTGCAGGGATATATCTTTGAATTGCTTACTGCACACAGATGCTGACCAGCTTTACTATCACACTGTTATTTAGACTTAGGATAGGAAACATCACCTCTCATCTGTAATACTGTTTGCAACAGATGAAATATGACCCCCCTGTAATCAACATGGTTTAGCCCAGGAGTAACTTTCCTCTCTTAGGACCTGATTCACACATAA
>WWET01002070.1:152837-170914 GCA_011038615.1 Limnodynastes dumerilii
GCTATTAGGGGGAGGAAAAGGGGGGAATATGGGGAGATTGCTGGCATGAAGTCAATAACGCCATCCTCAGATGGCGTTATTTTTTCCTTCACTGCCGAATCAGAATTTCGGCAGTGAGGGATAGTAACTTGTAATAAGGCTTCGGCACCCGTTTAGATCAACGGGCCGCCGAAGCCTTATGAAGTGTTTGTGCATCGCCATGGAAATAGCAGATTTCCATGGCGAATGCACTTTAGTAACTTTTAAAATGCTTATTTTCAGGTGATAATGAGCGTTTTAGTGTTAAAACACCCATTATCACCCGAAAATTGCAATAGTAAATGGAGCCCCGTGTGAGGAGTTGGGTTATATATATATATATATATATATATCACTTCAGCGTGGAGTTGGATGTAAAGCTGGGTACACACTTATCCAATTTGAGTCTAATTCTGCCCTGTTGGCATTATACTGGATAAGTGTGTGTGCTCGCATGACAGATTCTAACATCCAATCCTGGTCGTCTGTTCAGGTCAAATCACTTATATCAGCAAAAACATCAGCCGATCCATGTACCAACCACCAAGCGTGTACACTCCCGTGGCTGCTTTATCCAATTCTTCTCCTGATTCTGACATCGTGGAGCACTGCCTTTGTGTGTGTAACAGGCGGAGTGGTGAAGATTAGAAGAAAGTGTCTGGAGACCGGATACATTCAACGGATCATTTTTCAGAAGATGCGGGTCAAAGGCTTGCAAGTTTGGGTGTTGTATGTACTATAGGATTGTATAAACGGTCTGGTCGGGAGTTGGATCTGAAGAGCTTTGGACAAGTGTATACTCAGCTTAGGAAGAGATCTGGGTCAGTAGTGCAGCCATACAGTAGATGTTGTATATAATTTGTGTACCTGTCTGAATTAAATGTGTTACGTTAAATGTGGGTTTTGTAGTCAACGCATTGGGTGGAGCCAGAGGCTTTAAATAACATGCCGTGCATCAGGGAGATTGGGGCGGACTATTCACCGGTGACTAGTTAGCATTTAAGGTTTGTAGCTGGCATGCTGGGCAACATGTAGAAGAAAGAACGCCAACATGTGACCAGACGTGTCTCAAAGAATGGAAAATGAGGTCTGACAGCTTTATCCTGTTCTCCTAGCAAGATACTTTTACAGTGTTGTATAAGAATGTTTCCGCCAAAAGCAATTGCTTACAACGTGCCATTTTGGGAACAGCAACAGCGCAGCCAGCTAAAGGCTAATAAAAATAAATCACAAGTAAAAGTTCTCCCTTTGAGAAGTAGACCTTAATAATGTTTAAAATATACAGTTGCATTGTGCGCCTATGTTTACAGCTCGTCTGCTGAGCTGAAGAATGTTTAATATTACAAAGAGGATGATTCTAGAGCTGTTTAAAAGCATGAAACCATTACCTCTCTATCTATACAGCAAAAATGCTAAGAAGAATACGGAAAGTGAGGTATTGTGTGATGAACACTGGTTATATATTGCTTACAAATATTTTTTAAACCCATATCCTAGTGAGTATATCAGATGAAAATACACCATACAATAATATATATGCACATAATTACCATATAAACTTTGGCTATCCTACCGCCTGAAACAAGGTCATCTTCTATGGCACTGCCTGGTCTCATTACATTATAAAGACAACATTCACAGTGATGGTATTGGCTGCATACAAAATGGCTGCAGTCCTGCTGAGTAATTGAACCAGCTGACTCTTGACCATGATCTGAGTCAACCTATCACCCAGGGAAAGGAAGTGCACAAGAAATAATGTTACTAAACACTTCTAAATATACAATTTACTACCTTAATATTTCATGTATTTTTAATTTGTCTGAATAATTCAGAAGATATCTTAATGTAAAGTTACCACCTTTGCATTGAACATTGTAGTGTGTCCATAGGATACTTCCAACACTCCAGGTATTATTATTATTGTTTATTTTATAAGGCGCCACAAGGTGTCCGCAGCAGCGTACAAAATACAGCAAAATACAGCACAGACATACAGGAAAGGGATGGACCATACAGGGTAGGTGTTGTGAAACTACATATCCCAGCATGCTCTAAAAACATAGGCATAGGTGATACCTGGCAAAGCATGATGGGACTTGTAGATTCACAACGTCAGTAATGAACACACCTGTGAAAACATGGGTGGGTGTGGATCCAGACAAAAGCAAGTAAATTATGTTCATATGTCTAGAACAACAAACAAGAGACACTTTTCAAAATCCAAAGAAATAAAAATATTATCTTGAAATATGTAAAAAGTCACTTTATATATGGAGTCTATACTTGTGACCTTGGATTTTATTGCAGATAGTTTATGATTGAGTTACAACCTGCAAACAAAGTAGTTACCTCATGCACTAGAATCGTTTTATAGTTTCCAAAAAACAAACAAACATGCCAGCATGCCCTATGCAAACACCAAGGCCTGGCAACAGAAATCTTGGGGCCCTGGACACTCCTGTATTTGGGGGCCCCCATCCATCACAGCTGTTCCCCTTGTCCCCCTCATCGCCAGGCCTGCATTTACCTCAACGAACATCTTTATCTGCCTTTATCAATACATACACAGGACGTGTTCTCTGCAAAGAAAATTATATTTCCAAAATACAGACAGCAGAAAGCTCATTTTTGGCTGTCTGTATTTAAAAAATATCACAAATTAGAAGGTTTTCCTAATAAATGGGTAAGTATTCTGAATGCATTTTTCTGCATACTTATCCATTCATTGGCTTTCACAAAACTAGTGCAGCACCCCAGCACACCCGAAGGAACACCCGCCGCAGACTCACCGAACCAGACAAGAGGTTAATGTACAAGCGGAGTTTTAAAGTTAGGCTGTTCAGAAGGAAGTCTTAGGGTTAGGCTTCAAGAAAAGGAGTCTTAGGGTCAGGCTGCAGGGAAGGAAGTAGTTTTCATCTTACGTACGTTGTTTTAAGAATTGAGCTACTACATATGCATAGTAGCTTACTTACGCTATCTACATACCATTTCTGTACGTAGATTGCGTAAGCGCAGTCTAAAGACCGTGCTTATGCAATCTACGTACAGAAATGGTACATAGATAGCGTAAAAAAGCTACTACGCACGCGTAGAAGCTCAATTCTTAATACAACGTACATAAGACAAAAAATACGTAACTGTTTATCCCGACCAGGGTGAGAATTAGGGTTGGGGTTGGATAAATGCTCACCACTCACCGCTGCGGATTCGTCCTGAGGATGTTCGATTCCTTGTCCTCAGCGGGGCAGGAGCCATTGATTGAGTCAGTTCAAAAATGGCTGGTAGAAAACGGCTTTTTCGCAAAATGGACGTTCTCACCGTCGACCCTCACCCGCATACACAGGCCCCATGTTACTATATGACTGCTGGCATAAAGCATTGATGCTCATTAAAGGAATAGCTGAATACACTTGTTACACACACAATTACCCTGGTGCAGGTGTTGCTGCTGTTTATTTTTTAGTGATTCCTCAGTCTAGATGATTCATAGTAATTATTGGATGATTTTTTAGGTAAATATTGAAATCTTCCAAGTTGCCCTTCCATGATAATCCTGGCAATAAGCTCTCATAGACCCCCAGCTATTCCAAATCACCGGTTATCGTAATCTCCCTATCAAATGAAATTCCAGCCTTGTAACCATCCGCTGTTCTTTATAAGTCTAGATTTAGAGGAGATAAAAATGTAATATAAGGTGCTTCTCTTGCACAATAATATGCCCTTATAACAATGTTTTTCTTGATGAAATAACATTTGTAGAACTATTCCCAGCATATTACAAGACAAGTAAACAAGCTGTAAAGGTGCATTTAAATTATGCAGCTATATTATATATATTGAAATAGAAAAAGTTATTTCTTCAATTAAACGTCAATATTTTTTTTCCTCCTTTTTTTTATGTAACTATTTCCTATAATTTGGACCATGGACTTGGGGCATAAGGTGACAGACTTGTGCCCCATAACAAGGAGGCGAACCCTAGTCAGGATGGGCAGGACTAGGCAGTGCCTTGTTGGAGTGGGGGTGGAGTTAAAAAGCTGTCAGAGGCTCTATGCTAGCACAGCGGGGAGTACTGCTATACACAAGTTAATAAGAGGATAGATTAATTCTGCTGCGACTCTATGGGCCCGAGTCAAATGACCACAAAGACGGAAAAAAGGTGAATATGCCGATTTGCATACTCACCTATTCATTTTCAGAAGCGCCGCCGGGCCCGCTGCAGGAGAGGTGAGTAATCTCTCCAGGTACTTTTAGCGTTAGGGGAGGGTTAGGGTTAGGCTCTGGGGAAGGGAGGGCTAGGGTTAGGGCCATGGAAGGGGAGGGTTAGGGTTAGGATCAGGCTGTGGGGAAGGAAAACATAGGGATAGGTTGCAGGGAATGGAGGGTTAAGGTTAGGGTAATAGAAGGGGAAGGTTAGGTTAAGGATTAGGGAAAGGGTTGGGGATACTTACAATTCAGAGCACTTGTTCGAGGCTGAAGCAATTGATTTCCCAGCCAGTTCAGAACTGGCCAGGAGACAACAGTGCTATCGAAATAGGTGCGTTCCCGATGGGGACCCACACCCAAAATGATGTTCAGAAAAGTCAAACTGTGATTTTACTGTTTGCTGAGACCGAGGTTTTTTTACACTTACATGCCCTAATATTTTATCTATTACAATTTATAAGCAACCAACCAGATTCTAGATATCATTTTCTAGAAAGTCGGTAAAACATAGAAAGCATCTGACCAGTTGTTTAGGACAACGCCCCTCCCTCCCCAGTCAAAATGTGATTAACTATATACTATAGTATTTTAAAAGGTTTTGTTAATATTCATATAATTTTTATGGGGTGATTTAGATTAGATATGTACTTCTAAGGTATTTGTTTCCTATTTCAATGAATTTCTTTTTTTCTGGCCTTTCCGCTCTCTTTACACTTTCATGGATGACACCATTTTAAAACTGCTGCAGTGCCAATTATTGCCAACAGGTGTAGGTGTAAAGTTACATTTTTCTCCAGTGCTTTTGTATTGACACTTTTAAATATTATAAAGTATTTCAAAAAACTGTTGGATATGGATTAAAATTTACTGTGTAATTACATATTTGTGTTTAAAGAATGTAATGTGACTGATTTCATTCATCGTTTAGATGGAATATATTCTGAGGAAATCTTACATCTTTTGTAATAATTCTTACTATAGAAAACCTGTCAGACTTCATGTTTATCTGTCTTTGCCATATTCCATTTCCTCCAATATTTCCTTGTTGTTACAGCACTCTAAGGAAACAGACATGTTCAGCAAAGTGTTAGAGTAAACATCTTCCTACATGCATACAGTGTGGCTTATGGAAGGAGCAGCTGTCATTGCTGACTTCTGGCAGGTTTTCTTATGACATGGATTTCAGAGATCCACATTGGAAGAAAATGGCTTTATAAGCTATTCCCTGCCACATATTTTACATTTAACTTTCTTACATCACAGATGAAACAATAATTTATTGCCAAAGCAAGTAGTAACTGCACAGAAAGGAGAAGGTTCCAGGTAACGTGCACCCTCTCCTCCCATTTCCTTTCTTCTTTCTTATAGTGAACTAAGCAGCAATTGAAGACGAGCACAGGCAAACATGGCTGCTGATCTCCCTGAAGAGCGGGTAATCTCCCTGACTCCCTGAAGAGTGGGTGATCTCCCTGACTCCCTGAAGTCTTAAAGACTGCATATATACAATCTACGTAACGAAAAGATATGTAGATTACGTAATAAAGATACTATGCATGCGCAGTCTCAAATATCGGGAAACTCCGGACGTATATGCAATACGTCCGGTAGTGTGAATCCGGCCCTGTGTCCTATATAACTGCATTGAGGCAAATGGAGGTGGCCATTTTCCTGTATGAAATCAAAGACTGGCAATTAGCTACGACAACATGACTTCAATAATGGAGACAAAAATGAAAAATACAGTTTGGTCTCTTGTTAATCAGTTGCAGTGCCACTACTTAGTTTCTCTATAAAGAAGTTAGTGGATCTCCTAATCACAGTCTTCACAATTCACTGACAATTTAACAATCAATAAATACTGACAGTGGCATCATTAGGGTTGGTGTCACCCGGTGCGGTAACTAATGGTGTCACCCCCTCCCCCCCTACTTCCCCCCATGGACACCTCCTTCCATACCAGACCATAGAGAATCCTGGAAATCTACCAAATTTTGGGGACAGTTCAGTGCAAAGTCGAAAGAATAATCCAGCACTCATTTCAAACGGAGTGTAATAGATAATCATTCAAATAGTCAATGTTTCCTCTTACTCACAAGGAACGTTTAAAGGATAATGCAGTAAATAAATGTAATAAATTGTCCAACATAAATCCAAAAGAGTGATCTAGGTCAAATATACAACCAGTGTAAAAGAATCATTTCACCAATATTCGTGAAACCATTCAAGTAAAACACCAATATCCATTTTGTTTCAACTTATTAGGACTCACTGTGCAGAACATGTCCCCCATTTCTTCTGCTCTGTGTTTAGATAGATTGAAGTCTCTGATCTTTCCATTCTCTGTTCTGGTGTTGTGCATAAAAGTCACCAGGACCAAGAGAGCTAAAAGTTTTCTTTGTGTCCTCTCGCAGTTTGTTGTATAGCTTTTTTGTAATTTGTGGGAGTGCTGACACCTTGAGTTACGGTATATGTATAGGGCTCTCTTCTGGATGCAAATAACACTTTTCAAGATGTATATTCGGCAATTAATCAGGCAACGTCACCCCTCTGATAATTTGTCACCTGGTGCGGTCCCCTTGTGACGTCACTGATTACTGATGCTGCCATTTTTATTGAGACATAGTATTCCTGGCAGCGCAAAGCACACCCATGGGTGGAGCTATTCATAGGACACACCCCTTTGGTGCAGAGCCTTGACAGTGCCATCAAAATCTCCCTGATATTCTTTTGCAAAAGTTAGCAACCATGACAGAAACTCATTAATATATAGTGGACCACCCTTTCCAGTAGCATTCAGCACACGGATGTGTACACAGGGCCTATCAGTCACTTTACAATCGCTTTTTTAAGCCTGCTCCCATTTTTCGAAAAGAAAATACAAAAAACTGCTGCACTTACACCTAAAATCAAATCTATAAACAACAACTTTGGATCACGGCCACCGTGAGGAGCAATGAAAAACGAGAGCAACTTTTCACGTTGGTAAAACCTTTTTGTACTTCTGAGAGGATGGGGGGGGTATATTTAATATTTGTAGGCAAGAGACATGTGGGTTAAATTGTTCCATGCAAAAAAAAAATAAAAGAAATATTCACCGTACAAGTGATTTGTCCAGAAGCACATTTACCCTTTTTTATTTGGAATCTGCTCCTAACTTATCGCATCTATCACGGTTCTAGAGATATGACCGCTGCAGTGAACACAGTAGAAATAATAGAACAACGCGGCGATATATAAGCAGAGTACAAACTGTAGTGTAAAAATATTTTAGCTGGAGCTAAAAAAAAGCAAGCGGTGCTGACACACAAGCAGCCGACATGAGAAAATGCCCAGATCACAGGAGAGAGCATGACAACTATTCTGAAAGAATTCAAGAAGTGCTTGAATCCTGTGCACGATGATCTGAAGAGTGTCATCAGTGTGTCCCAGCTCTGGACTTATATTGATCTGGGCTGTGTTAAAGCCGTCTTCTGCTTAATTACAAGGAAATATAGAAATGCCGGTTTAGTCAGGATATATATAGTTGCAAACCACACACTAGAAAACTTCTAATAGGAATGGACTGAGATACCATTCTATTTATACATTGCAGTCCAATAACCTGAATTAATCTACCTACTAGACAACATACCACAATGATAAACAAGACAACATTAGCTCAGTGATGAGTAACTAACTATATACACATCAGGAACCACAAGGTGTGACCCCTTATCATCTAAAGGGACACACAAAACTTTTAATCTTGGTAAAAAGGAAGAGAGGACCCACCATTCTCCTCTTACCCAAAGTTATTTGGTTTGATGTAGAATTGGCAACATATTACAAAGAAAGTATATATATATATATTCCTTTTTTTATTTTTTTTTAAAGGAGGAAAAATTGAGATGTTGGCCGTAACAACCAGATACCAGCTATCATTTTCTAGAAGATGCTTGGTAAATGAAAGCTGTCATCTAATTGGTTACCATGGGCATCATCTTCACTATCCCTACTCTGAATCTCAATTAGATATACACCAAAAATGCACCAGCGCAACAAAAGCACTAACAATATAATGTACAACATTCCATTTATTTATTTTTTTAAAGGAGGAAAAATGGTGATGTTGGCCATAACAACCAGATACCCGCTATCATTTTCTAGAAGATGCTTGGTAAATGAAAGATGTCGTCTAATTGGTTACCATGGGCATCATCTTCACTATCCCTACTCTGAATCTCAATTAAATATACACCAAAAATGCACCAGCGCAACAAAGGCACTAACAATATAATGTACAACATACTGGACCTGTTGCAGAGCTGCGCTAATGCTTTTTTTTTGGTGTAAGCACAACGATATTAAGCACTGAGCACGTGCACAACAGAAGCGAGTAACAAAGAGTGATCGCAAAGTGACTGATCCACCTTTGTTCACATTAGTGTGCTCTGTGCTAGTTCCACTGCATTAAACCGGGAAAGGGGGTGTTTTAGTGTAGCTGAGAGAGAAGAAGCAGCTATGTTTCCCTGCACTTCCTCCAGCTTAGGGTTGGTATAATAGAAGAATGTGGTAGAATTTTTAATAAATGAAAGCCAGTATGAATTGTTACACAGCCCTGCACACTTAACAAATTATAAACTGTCTAATTAAAGAACAAAACATGTTTAAAAACTCACAGAATCCACTACACTACTCTACAAATTGTCCTGAATTTCGTGAGTCTCCCAGAGCCTGGGCATACACAATATAAATAGTGTATATTCACTTCCACTGTGCAAAAACTCTGGATCAGGTTCACTGGTCTATACACATAGCAAATGGTCGTTATTTTATCATCTGTCATATAACATAGGGCAAGGTCCAAGTTTCTTATGCCTCAGTTTCTAGTAAATCAACAGGCAGCATTCTCATGAATATATTTCATCAAATCAGGAAATGGCTATAGGCTGGCTTTATGGTGGTCTATGATGATTTGCTTCTATTTGTTTATTGCATTTGGCCAATATCTGAGGATTCTGCCATTCCTGGGGACAATCTTAATGATAGCTGTGTTATTTCAGCACTTTCTCAGTTTATATAGTCAGTGGATGGGTGGAAGCATGTTAAAAAATGTCATATATAAACAGAGAAAGGATACAGAAAAGTCTGCTAAAGCATACATTGCTGGTCCCAATGTAAATTCATCAGTAGAAAGTTTTTAGGGATGTGGATAAGTAATTACAGTAACATGGCAGTGTCCAGACAGGAACATACTGATAAAGACTATGCAGAGCTCCGGCCGCATTGCAATTGCGGCCGGAGTTTTCAGAAAAGTGTTACTGTGCATGCGCAGTAATTTTCTAACGTAATCTACGTTACTTCTTGCAACGTAGATTGCGTATACGCGGTCTTTAAGACCGGCCGGAGCTCTGCATATGGCCCGAAGTCTGTTGTTTCACCCTCCTATCAGCCCTAATCCCACACTTTCACTCACTCTCAGTTTACTAACAGGGAGAGCATAACATTCTATACAGTAAATCATTCTTGCAGTTATACTTTACTTTTTGCTAAGACACAGTACAATACAGACAGACATTAATGTCTGACACATGCCTGTGTCTGATTACTCCCGCCAACAGTGCACAGAAAACTAGCCAATCAGCAAGGATCCACTATGTCACATGTCTATAGTTTTAACAAATGATTTCACAGACTGTCTATTCTTCCCACATTATTGTAAGAGAGTGGAATCCATTCCTACAGTCACCTTTACAGTCCATGTAGTACGGCTATTCATGCTGGGAGTAGAAAAAACATTCCCTGATGCCAGTGTATGGGAATTCTGGGTATTATGCTGCAATAGCAAATAATTCCCCTGGAACAAGTGATATCAAGAGCATAATGTCTGCAGTACTGGTGACAGGGTTCACTGTAAAAACTGGTTTACTAAGGACTGAAATTTACAGAAACAATAAGAGCGTTTATTATTAGAAAAAACTTAAAGGTACGAGGGATTTAAAGTCTGGTTTAATGGATAACTAATATTTTGGAATGAAATGTTTAGTAGTACACAAGACTACAACAATTTTAAAGGATTGTGGACTGGATTAGCGTACGACAGGCCATTTATGCATTCAGAATGCGTGTACTCTGAATCGCAGTGACCCATTCTGCGTGGCAGCGTAAACGGATGGTGGGCGCAGGGAGCAATTTCAATCATACAGTAAAGACTTGTTTAAGCCTGTGTTTCTAGTTCCAGCCTTTATCCTTATGGCGGCCCTTCACAAAAGCGCACTGATACACAAATTATGGTGGTGACATCTAATGCAATCTGCCAATTGGATTTCCAGTTAAGATAGCTCTGAAGAACAATAGAGTCTGTATACAAAGGTTAGTAGCCTAAATGACTGGAAGTGAGTTTTTTATATATCAATGAGATGCCAATGAGAGCAGTGTACATGGCCCAAGCACGGTTCATGTCTAAGAATTTTAGTTTCAGACTTTAGGGTAACAGTAGGCCTGATCCAGACCTGTTTCCCATATGCACGGAGGTCTGTAAATCCGCACGTCCTGTCACTCCCTTCTCACGCCATCTTAAATTCACTGCATGGATCTGTGTCCGTACAAACTCAGATCCGTGCAGAATTCCCTACTGCCGCCCATTTACCTTCATCCACATGAATATCCCCGCCCCTAGTGTAGAGATTAGGCATGTGGACGTCTGCTAACCCCCACACATGCATGGAACTCCTAGCACATGAGACTGAGTTCCGTACACAAAGAGTTATTCTGGAGCGCGCACACAGTGCCAGGAAATCACCTGACTTCCGCAAGCAGCTTTATTAGTTTAGACATTATTAGTTTAGGATCAGGCCCAGTATATGTACACAGAACTCCACTGGCGCTGCGTTTAGAGCTCACCAAAAACAGGTGCTTGGAAAAACGCCCCCTTTACGTAACTGGTCCAATATCTCTAGAATCCAGAACTCCAGGCTTTATAACTTGTGAAATAAAGAGCAGTTGAAAAGCGATGAACATCTGGGAAATCCAAAGTATCCTCCATAGACGGCCCTACAAGTTCTACTAGATAGCGGCAGTGGCTTTAAGTTGATAACATTTTTGACCATAGGTCTCCTTCAAAATAACAGTGATTATATTATTCTTCATGTTCCTACTGAGACAGGACAGTCTGGAAAATGACAGAAGTGTGTTACCGTCCCTGCAGACAGCTTTCACATTACACAGAACTGATTTCCACACAAAGTGAAAAGCTTTTACCATGGGACTCCCTGTCAAGGCCTGGAGAATAAGCAGCATGTGTCAAATTACGGTTAACAAGCATTTTATAGTTAAGATGATACTTTATAAAAACAAAAGCGGTGTGGGACTACAGAGCTCTCCTGTGCAGAAAACACAGATTTTCATTAATCAAAATTGGTTCTTAAAATGGAAAACTCTTTTAAACTCATGATCGCATGAGAACGCTTTGTCAAGGTGAGGGCAACACTTCTGAGACGCAACATGCACAACATAGAACCCATTTAATATAAACCGATGTCAACTGCCTTCATATCTTAGGACCAGATCTTAGTCTTCTGTATAGGCGGCATTTTCTGGTCCAATGGCTGCACCGCGGTTTTACTAAGGATCTGAATCCAAACTCAGCAGGTGCAAAGCTTATAAGATTTTACAATGCAACTGGAAAAGGTAGAAAACACTTGGTGACATTTGTGATTTTTGCTCTGACGTGTGACGTCTGCGGCAAGCGAATGTCGTCAGCTCTAATGGATCTTGTAACCCTCGCCACGGCACACCTATCAGCACGCACAGGTCAATGCCTCTCACAGAGCCACCAGATATCATTTTGTGCTCATGCATAAAATTCCTTTACCCGGTCTGGTGACTTCAAGAGGCAGCTGGAAAACTTCTTACAGTCTAACGCATATAACTTCTTACAACTCTAAACGGTGAGCGGTGGCTAGAAACATAAACTACATATTGTACTGCACTCATTATTTATACTAGCTGGAGGAAATTTGTAGTCTCGTTTCCTAGATCTGTGCAAACCACATCCTACTCCACACATGTCCTGGATAACTGGCCAAGGCTCTTCTGCAGCAGACCTGCAAGTGCCCCTCATTGTTTATGGTGGACAGGTGGGCATTCAGCACTCTAAGCTTGTGTCTGGGGTGGTAGATGTTTTACTAAACTGTTCACAGCACAAATAAATAGGATAACCGAGAGAAGAAAAAGGATCAGGATACCACGATAGGCTGACACTGGAAACCAATTCTGCAGGTGCATTCACTCCCTATAAATATCTGCTCATTAACAGAGCGTTAAAGCTAGAGATAGTATCAGGAGAGATGCTTAGGTCAGTAATTCTTGCGTCCCAGCAGGTTCCAATTATATAAATTAATACTACAAGCATAACTTGTATGACCTATTTCCTTTAACTATCTCCCATCTAACTGGCTGCCATGACAATGACAGCAGATGAGGTGCGACATCTCATTATAACAAAATGGCTAAAGGCTCCTCTTGAACATGGGGTTTGCCAGTACGGTGGGCTGTTTTGTGACGGACCATCTTGCGGCCTTTTAATGGGCGAATGTCGGGCAGTCTCCATTCTCAATAAAAAAAATTAAAGGTTTTTTCTCCGCTTAATATACCATAGGTATTGTTTGATGAAGATCTAGATAGGTGAGAGGCAGGAAGCTCTAAGAATCCTTTACCCACCCACTTATTGTTACAGTCTCCGGGTCGTATTCAGAGAACCGTCCGCGAAAAGTTTGCAATTATACGCACGGACATTGCAACACCCCTGACACTCCTTTCACAAGGGGCCTGATCCTGAAGTCCTAGCGACGGCGGGCGTAAGCGTAAGATCGGCTTTTCAGCCGATCTGCGCATGCGCCGGGCAGATGTTGCCCGGCGTTACAACGGAAACGCCCGATCTATCATCCGTAGCGTCAACGTAGTAATGTTACTATGCTGAGGTTAGTGCAGGGAGGTGGGGGGAGGGTAATGAGGCTGGGAGGGCGGGGTTATAGTACTAACGCCACCGTTCCAGCGTATTTACACTCCCTTACGCCGTCTGAAGTTAGGGTAGCCTTCATCTGGTGTAAGGGAGTGTAAATATGATAGGGCAGGTGGAGTGTCAGGGGGAGTCCCACGATGTTACGCTGAGCGTTAGTACGCTCAGCGCTACATCGTCTTCAGTCGGCGTAAGGAAGGGGCCATACACCCGCACAGGGGGAGTGTCGGGGTAAGTAAACGCCGATACGCTGTGCTTTAGTAAGCACAGCGCATCGGTGTAGTTCAGGATCAGGCCCAAGGTCAGGTTGTCCTTCAGTTACGAGTGCCTTGACCACCCTTATCTTTATGTGCTCATTTCCGTGTGTGTAACACTGCCGTCCGTGCGTATCTATCTAACCGCGCCCTCACTGCACCCTTAAACGGTTATTTAAATGCCTCCCCCATCCACTTTCATGTATCTGTCTCCGTACGGATTACATGCACGCCTCTCCGTACGTATTGTCTCACGTGCGATTCACACGTCCGGGCCTAATGGACTTCCCTGCGTAAAATCCACGTAGATAGCGTAAATTTTGTTACTATGCATGCGCAGTTCATCAGATCGCAAAAATACGCACAGAACTTCTCGCAAAAACTGTTCTCTGAATACGGTCCTACATTCTCAAGATTTCTCTGTTGACAGGTAAGACTTTCATCCTAACCCTAACCTTAAGCTTTCAGTAACCCTCTATTTTCCACAGCCTAACCCTAACCTTCCCCTTCAGGCCTAACCCTAATCTTCCCCTTTAGCCCTTACCCTAACCTTCCCCTACTTAAACCCTAAACCTAGCCCTCCATGTCCCACAGACTAATTCTAACATTCCCAATAAGCCCTAACCCTCTCATCTTAAGGCCTAACCCAAACTTCTTAAGGTCTAACCCTAACCACAGCCCACCACAGCCTGTCGCTATTGGGAACGAATCAAAATAGGTACCAGCAATTCAGCTGGTGGTTTTATCAAAGTTGAAATACGGTTGGCCAAGCCAACAACCACATGCCGATATGGGTACTGTGTCCCTGCAGTAGATGGAGTCAACAACAATATATCCGTAGACAATATATGTCTAATGATGGTAAGAATATGGTGAGATGATGTGCAATGGTTTTCTGCCCTTAAAGAATCAGCACAGCATGTAACCCGACTGATACTATAACTGGTCAGCAGCGCTACCAAACTGATTTGTCTGTGTGCCAACAAATTAGTTCAGCATCCACATAATAAAATGATCAGGCCCTTCAGCTAATGAACCCCATATAAGTGCATAGTGTATACCCAGCTTAAGACATGCATAACACTATAGAACATCACAAAGCTTCCCTAAAGAAAAGAATATTGGGCTGGATCCAGACTTAAGTAAGTGTTTGAAAATAGTCACTCCTGGGCTAAACCATGTTGATTGCAGGGGAGTCATATATCATCTGTTGCAAACAGTATTAGAGGTAAGAGATGATGTTTCCTATCCTAAGTCTAAATAACAGTGTGATAGTAAAGCTGGTCAGTATCTGTGTGCAGTAAGCAATTCAAAGTTATATCCCTGCATGCAAAGAATACTATTAACTTGGCTCCCCCTGAAATCAACATGGTTTAGTCCAGGAGCAACTCATTTCATGCGTTTACTTAAGTCTGGATCCAGCACACACACCTCAACGGAGGTTATTTATTCCACACAATAGTTATTTATGTAATTATGATTGCATGGCTGTGACAATAAGAAACAGTCTATTCACAGACTGACTATAAACAAAATTTAATTCCATAAATAAGAGCTGGTGAAAATGAAACATCTACAAAGACCGACATATTAAAATTTCACTTATGTATGAGAATTTGTGGGCATCTGGAATATCACATAACTGCTCTGTATAAAACCTTAAAAAAGAGAAAGGCAACATGTGTTTTTCCTTTTTTAATTGTTATTTGTTTTCAATCTTTGGACTATAAAAAATAAACCACAGACATGTCACAGCTTGAAGTCAACCCTTTCCATTCACCATGCCAATAATGCTTTATGTAATAATGTTTTTAATTCCTATTTCAAGGTAACTTGCTATGCAGAAATATGTTTAACTTTTTTTCCAAGGCAGAATATTTTTCTGTTTATAAACAATCAGGGCCGCATAGGCAGCCCTTTTAGAATTTTTTTTTATGAATGGGTGAGTGTACCGATCGATTTTCGCAGGACCGGAACGAATTTACCCGACTCAGACCCGCTGCTAACAGCTCCAGAGAGGTGAGTAACCTCTCTGGGGACTTGCTCTTAGGAGAGAGGGTTAGGGCCCTAGAAGGGGAGGGTTAGGGTCAGGCTGCAGGGAGGGGGGTCTTAGGGTCAGGCTAGGGAGAAGGGAGGGTTAGGGTTAGGCTGTGGGGAAGGGAGGGTTAGGGTAATGGAAGGGAAGGGTTAGGGTTAAAATTAGGGGAAGGGTTGGGCACTAACCTATCTTACCACCTTATCAAATTACCTATCGAAGCAGTGTGTTCGGTGCTCCGGGAATCGATTGCTACGCCTCATCAAGGCATAAGCAATCAAAATCCCAGCCAATTCAAAACTAGTTGGGAGAAAACGTGGTGTGGATCCCCGCTAAGGACGGCCCTATTATGATGCCGCGCTCACCTCTATGGTCCCAAGGTGACATGTCTGGATTAATCATGACTATGAATTGCATGCACTGCTATGAGCCTGATTCCTGACATGTCCAGTGTATAACATGATTAAATAACCCCCATCATCTGAGGAACCACCAAATCTGAATCAACCCCAGAATGCAAAAGACACGGTCAGCTCCAATGTCCTAGAGATATCTATATACTAAGTCACATTTTAGAACTAATCCCCACAAACTACTCCCTTTAACGTCACTGTTATCCTATTATTGATACTGGAATAGATTTGAGCCATTATTTCATATTTTTATATTGATGAAACAGCAGAAGGGCGTCTGATATTTAATTTCTAACTCTTTCAATGCGCCGAGATCCCAGCTACCAACCAACTGCAACACTGAATACACTGCATACACTGCTCCACAGCCCTTTCTCCAGGTGAATAGTGGTAAGCCCCTCCTACTTTTAGGGACTGGGGCCCGGATTTACACCACCGGACGTATTGCATATACGTTCGGAGTTTCCCGATATTTGATACTGCGCATGCGTAGTATCTTTTTACGTAATCTATGCAGTCATATTCATAGCCACAGGTCAGAATCTCCGAAGCAATAATAAATGCATCACTAAATGTAGGTGGCTTTAAAACCGCATATACGCAATCTAAGTAAGGAAAAAAATACGTACATTACGTAAAAAAAGATACTACACATGTGCAGTATCAAATATCGGGAAACTCCAGACATATATGCAATACGTCCGGTGGTGTGAATCCGGGCCTGGATCTATACATCCATTGGAGAGCCAGGTGAAAGGCTCCTATGTAGTTAATAAAATTCACTGTATTCCACAAATTAATACATATCTTTTTCTTTTGGTTATATTTACCTTTTAAGCTTGGAAGATAAATTCCAGAAAATTGTCTTACTTCCCCTTATTAAATCAACCACAAGCGTACAAAAAAAAAAATCATTGTATAAATAATGGGCCAGATCCTGAGCTACGTATGCTAGCGTTTTTAGGCTAGCCGCTGACGTAAATTCGCCAATTTGTATGTATGCATGCACGCGGCAGATGTTATGCAACGTAACTCTGATCGTACATAACTTCAGCGTGAATACGAACGAAAGGACGTGTCTTCCATACAACACCCGGAAATACGCTTTGTAGGTGGAAGGAGGTATTTAAGTTGTACAATATGTTACGTACGTCAATGCATTACGTATGTCCGTACTTCTGCTTGGAAAAGTTAAGGTAGGGTTTGGCAAATGTAAATCGAGTGAAGTACGTACAAGCGAGGGGAGTGCATAGTACTTACGATAGTGTAAATACGCCACGCCAATGAACGTAAAAAGAACTTAGGTCTGGATCTACCCCAATGTGCTTATGTTCTCATTGCACAGCTTTACTTCATGCATGTACCACTTAAGATTAAAGTAATTCCAATATCTAAATTAAATAGTATTAAAATGAAGGAATAGTTTAGGTTTACATAATATCTTTAAATGATTCTTGTATAAAAGTACATTTAACAATGATATCTATGACTAAAATGCTGATTCTAAGATATAAGTCATAAAAATGCCTGTTCCACACATAGCGGCGAGCTGGGAGCAGCAGCGGAAGGTTGTGGCCGCTGGACTGTATGGAGGGGGATTTGGGAATAAAGCACAAATTGCTTTGTTGACTCATCTATAATTCAGTCTTTTGCAGTTGAAAGGAAGATGCAAATCACAACCTGGCAGAAAACAGATGGAAAGGAAACAATAATTGGGTTCAAAGTATCAGAGATAAAAGAAAAAAATGCACCCAAGCAAACCACAAGGGCTACACTGTGGGCCATAATTTGTTTTGCTAATGGGACCGCAGGAAAATAAAGACTATGGTACATAGATAAGTCAGCGCAGGCTAAGCAGCATGTTTGTGTGAATGAAATAGTGTGCAGACCTAGACACCACTTGCATGCTCACACATGGGAAGAAGTGGGTGGAGGTAAGAATTGATGAAGACAATGCAGGGAGCAATTCAGAGCCATTAAATGGTTAGACCTCTTCTTACGTAACAATCCAACCCAGGATATGGCAGGATATGGTGTATAATAAACATTCCCATGACTGCTGTAGAGGTTCTATCTATCTATCTATCTATCTATCTATCTATCTATCTATCTATCTATCTATCTATCTATCTATCTCATATCTACCTATC
>WWET01002070.1:173148-184025 GCA_011038615.1 Limnodynastes dumerilii
TATCTATCTATCTATCTATCTATCTATCTCATATCTATCTATCTATCTATCTATCTATCTCATATCTATCTATCTATCTATCTATCTATCTATCTATCTATCTATCTATCTATCTATCTATCGCAACACAACACTCAACCTATATAAAATATAACTGCATGTTCTTCTGATATTTCTGAAGGGCAATTGTCTGAAACAGGCCATCAGTGCAAATCTGCTTTCTGCTAATATTGGCAAAATACAGTTTAGCAAAATTGCTTGGCAAAAGCCTTGGTCATGAGCATTACCCATAATCTCCATAAGTACCAGCTCTGTTCTGCCCTTGAAATAGTTTACATTCTGTCACAAAGTCAAACGACATGATTTCACTTCATTGCACTGCTGCTACTGAATTACAGTAGGTATCCAATCATCTTAATAAATACATTTTTTAACTAGTGCAGAAAGTCCTTTTGTAACATTCATGAAACAAAAAAATTATTTCATTTACTTAGCTATCAATAGAAAGTTACTGTATATACAAATTCCAATCTAAATAGAACTTGCAGTACTTGACATTTCTACATACATTCAATGCATATGTTATTTTTAAAATATACTTAGAAAGGTGGCTTCTATATTTATTTATTTATATCTTTATAAATCTTTAACATTTCTTCACTTAATAATAATAAGAGTAAGTAAGTCGGATAATAAGAGTAAGGGCCGGATTCACAACCCCATATTTTTTAACATACGTCCCCAATTTTCAGAATCTAGCCACTACGCATGCGTAGTAACTATTTTACGCTATCTACGTAGCGTTTCTTTAAGACCGCATGTAAGCAATCTACGTAAAAAACGCTACGTAGATAGCGTAAAATAGTTGCCACGCATGATTCGCTAGCTAGATTCGGAAAATTAGGGACGTATGTTAAAAAATACGGGGTTGTGAATCCGGCCCTAAGACTGGGAAGCGATATGCATATGCATACAATATCAGATGTTCATATATGAGTCTGTGTGATATACAGAGATGCTTATTTTTCCATGAACAGTTTTCGACGGTGGGCAGGTGTAAGCACAAGGAGGAAGGGTTTAATAGTATGGGTGTGCTCGACACCCACCATTGCTATACAGACGTCCGATCCATCTCCATTTTAGGACGGATCAGAAGTCTTAAGGTTGGGGCCTGTGTTCAGAACTCCCCTGAACAGAAGGCTGAATCTAGGGGAGATCCAATAACGAATCCCCTGTTGGCAATGTGTTCAGAGCTCCAATCGCAGCACCAGCATAAGTCTAGATTCCGTTCACAATAAATGAGGCTGTTAATCCATACATACCCTTATAGTTTTATGTGTATTTGCAACAAAATATATAAATAAGTTTACAGTTTTAGTATTTTGTTAGAAAATTAAATAAAGGTAAATTTTGGGTGAGAATAAGCTTTTCTGACGAGTAATTTTCATGGATGAAGGAAAAAGAATATCAAGCTGTTTCTGTGTGCTTCCCGATAAGATGATGAGTCACAACCAGAGCAGTTGCTGAAGATTTTATCACCCGGGGCAGGAAATAACACTGGTAACCCCTGGTCTTCAACAGTAACCAAATTAACCTTAAATATCTGCTGACCAATGCCACCTTTCAACCATGCACAACTGCAATTAGATATATAATTCAGCAAATCCAGGCACGTTTAATTTGTGGACCTAACAATAGGACAATAAACACAATAAGGGATTCCATTTACTACATGTGCTAACTAACTTTCATGAATCTAGAGAAATGATGAAAATATCCCTGTTTTCAAATACATTATTCCTTCAATGAATCCCTAAAGAACATTTGATGTTCTACACTGATTTAAGGCTTCAGTTCTTGCACTTACCAATGTCATCAAGAAAACAGAAATAAATCAACCTTACAATTAAACTGAATATCTGGACCATTCCTCAAACTCTAAATTACGGAAAGAACATTATTTGGCAAAAACATGTAACTATCCAGCGAGATAATATGACTTATCTCATCTCAGAACCACACTTTAGCCTCCTGAGTGCTTTCCGATCACAGATCTTATATCGTAAAATAAAATCTTTTTCCAATCAACAAAGATTGTCTCGAAATATATTTGAAATACTTCCATAATACACATCAATAACATATAATAACACTTGTTCCATTATTCACCTTCAGCTCTTATCACCCCACAATGTGATGTAACAGACCACAGTTTAAAAGACAAGTGTATTATGCATTAGAAAAGGCAAAGCCAGCCTGTAGAACTCCAGAAACTACAAGTCCCATCATGCCATGCAGTGTCAGCTATGCTTCTGCTGTTAGAGCATGATGGTAGTTGTGTCTCCAAAACACCTCGATAATCATTAATCCTGTACATTTGTGTCTGCAAATATACATGATTAATTAGGTACAAAGGCATCAATCTAGGTGCAAAATTAGGTTCTTATATAACGTTTTGCACCATATTCACAACAAATTACATTTAAATGTGAAAGTTTCACATTCAGGGGGGAGATGACCGTGAAGACCCCCAATTTAATAGAGTCTACAACGATAAACTCATTTAAATCTGATTGAAGTAAAAGTCAAAGAACTTTGGAAACCTTTGAGACTGTTCAATTAATATATTCCTAATGTACAGAGACTGACTAATTGTTCCTTGATGAGAAAATGGGATCATAATGTTCTTATTGGCCTAAAAGCAGAAACATCACCAAGAGACATGACTGCTACTGTGCATAAGTTAATAACTAGACCCTGGTAGTATGGGCTACGGAACTCACGAGAACTGGGGCAAGAGCTTGCCATATAGAAATGAACAGGATGCAGACAACTCTGTCAAAGGAATTCAAGCCCTATATTTCATTGTGTCCCTTAGAATAAATCTATTGTAAATTATTCAGAGTACCGGACGTATAACATATGATGATTTTTACTACTGCGCATGCGTAGTCATTTTTTTTAACGTAATCTACGTATCTTTTTCTTACGTAGATTGCGTAAACGCAATCTACGTAAGAACAAGATACGTAGATTACGTAAAAAATTACTACACATGCGCGGTAGTAAAAATCACTAAACACTGGACATATATGTTATATGTCCAGTACTCTGAATACGGGCCTATATTATTACAATATAAAATGTATAATCTGGGGTATATAACAGTGGGAACAATGTGAAGTGTGCATAGATCCATATATTATTAAGTTATCTGCTATGATTGTCCTATATCATATCGCATACTTCCTTCTCCCACATAAATTGCCATCTGTTACCCATAATCCTCTTCCCAGACATCTTTAGCAACCTAATCAGTGTGGTAGTGTTAAACTGAGATTATGATGTCACAGCCAAGTACCCCAACCCTAGTCTGAGAACGTTACTACTGCTTACATAGATTTTGACAGAAAAAGTCACTTGATTCATCGAGGTTTAGGATATTCTAAGGTTCAGGATATGCTAAAATGTATTCATATCCTGATTACATTGTCCTAATGTGTTAGACTCTACCACTGCTGATGGTAAACTATTCTACTTATTAAATACCATTATAGTAAACTAATGCTATCTCCTATATACTATCCCTCAGTTTCAGTGCATACCCACATGTTCTAATATGTCCATTTCCAAGGTGGCCACAGTGGGAATAAGTTTCCATTTCTAACTGTGGCCCTTCTCCATGAACACACCCCTACTCTTTTTACTGACCAGTAGCATAGTAGCATTTCCAATATTCTGCATTTTATTCTAAACTAATCCTAGTTTATGAGTTTTGTTCATTAATTTTTCAAATGTACATTGAGAATGAGAGCTAGATTTACTAAACTGCGGAAAATGAAAAGAGATGTTGCCTATATCAACCAATCAGATTTTAGCAGACATTCTCTAGTATATAATAGGAAAGTAAGAGCTAGAATCTCATTGGTTGCTAGGGGCAACATCTCCACTTTTCCTTTAGTTTAGTAAATATATTATGTAGTAGACATGAGATGCTGGGGAATGTAGTGTTTGCAGCATCCTCTGAATCAGTGTCATGTGTAACATGCTCTAATGCACAGCAGGGAATGAATTTCAAAAGATGGCAGCTATGAGTGTAAGTGCTAATGAAGTGATAATAAATAGAAACCTATTACATTATATAGTGAGGTATATTAACAAAGCAAACACATAATTACTTATCACTTATATAAATGATCTGGATGTCTAATGGCTTTTGCAAAAGATGCTGAAGCAGAGAAAGAAAAAATGCCATAACTGCCATTTCCAAGCATGATTATTATAGAATAGTAAACAATACCTCAGAAGAGTATACAGCAGCACAGCAAGTCCAAGAAAAGAATATGGTATTGCAGAGCAGTATATCATTACTGTACATAGAATATTTGAAAACTTCAGATTAGATAACACATTTTTGCAACATAGTTATTTTTTTTTTTATAAATGACAGAAATCCTGTCCCCAGATAGTACTGTACACTGAGATTTTTATGTTACAAATTGCAATATGGACCTAACATACAGATGGAAGTAAATAGCAATTTTTGCTTCTAGAACCTGATCTAGAGATCTAGAGCAGTGGAAGCGCTTATCCGCTGTTGAAAATGCATAGATCCAGAGATCTGACATTAGCGCCTCGGGACAGGTCATGCTGAATATTTGCATGGTTATTTAACATGCAAACAGATGGGTATAGGCTGAGAGGTGTAATAAGGCAGACTATACAAGGTTGAACGTCTTCAAAGTATCTTTTATTTTTATTTTTTTATAATTAATTTTAATTATTGTCATTTATGTTCTCTTTAATTATAAAATCAAACTATTAAAATAATAATAAACATATAAAAATATATTTTTTAAAGCAAAATCCCTTAAAAATCAATATTTCTTTTGCAAAAAAATGTTTGCGCAAAATGGTGGACAACACGCTGCTATTCTTAAATATAATAGTTTCAGATTTTTAAGGGGTGTCGTTCTGCCCCTAGTCTCAGTTGTATAACCAGGGGCATTTAATGAACGAAAATTTCCTGTCTACACATACACCAACCCTGAACTGCTGCGGGCATTAAGGAGTAAGTGCAGGGGATTCAGGCAGTTTCTGCACTCACAGCAGCACTAAACAGCCCCCCTTCTCATTTTAAAATAGGGGAACACCCTCTTGCGCCTGGGCAGAGCACACTGATGCCAACACAGGCAGATCAGCCAGTAAGCGCTCTCTTTTGGGGCTCACATGCATTGTGCACGTGCAGTTCAGTCACCTTTCCCTTATTTTGTGCTTGCTCCCGTTCTGCACATGCACAGTGCTAATACATGCTAAAAAATAGCCATAAGCTCAGCTCAGGATCAGCTGCCTAATTCTAAGGTTGTATTACATGAAATATAAGACGCATACAACTTTAAATGTGTGATTCGGCCATCAGGCCAGATTCTGACCTCTGTCCATTTACTGCACGCAGGGTCTAGCAGTGCACCTGGAAGAGGGTGGTGAACTCCCCCTGTCACTGTCACTCCCCTTTCTCGTGTGTACTATAACACAATTATACCCCTTTCACATTGCCCTTGCCGGGGCAAGCAGCAAAAGCCCGGGTAAGGGCTCAGTGTGAAGGGGTCCAGGTGCCTCTACCCGGGTCTAATGACCTGGGAATTCTACCCGGGTGAAAAGAAGGGTTATTCCTGGGTAGGGGCACAGTGTGAAAGGTGCTACCCGGGTTTTTCAACCCGGGATGCAATGAGAAAACACTGGGAAGTGATGTACTTTGGAACGATGAAGCTTAATCATGGGAGCTTACACTCAAGTTTCAAAAACAAATTTATCATGGACTCCGCGTGATGATTGGGTGAAAGCGAGTTGTGTACCCATCCTAGGCCTTGATGTATCAATCTAAACATTTCTTAACTTATGTTTCCTTGAATTGATTGATGCTAAATAGTTTAGTATAAAATGTACTGATTGTTAGCCAAATAGTCCTCCTGTATTATTTTGGTCAAAGTTAAACTTTTGTGGTTTAAAGGTTAAACATTTGTGTGCCCATGAAAATATTAACAGTGGAAACTTTTCACCACTTCTCTAATTTTGAATCTTGTTACTCTCCTTGGGGCAGATCCAGAATAACGTTTTCCTGTGTATTTACGCCTGGTAAAAACACGTTTTTTGTATGTACTGAGCATGCCCGCGGCAGATGTTACGCTACGTAACTCTGAGTGTAAGGGCGTTTCATGTAACAGTAGCGTAAAAATGCTTGAGGGGGCGTGACAATATTACGATAGCTGTAAGTACGTTGAAATTACACCATGTAGGCGGAGGGTTGCATTTAAATCGTACAGTATGGGCGTGCTTAGCAGCGTAAGTATGCGCAGGCTATACGTACGTGAGGGGATGTGAGCAGTTACGCTGCCAAAAGTTAAGGTAGGGTTTGGAAAGCATAAAGCTGACAAAGTACGTACATTCAAGGGGTTTGCCTAGCGGAGTGCTTAGAAGGTACGCTCGCGTAAATACGCTCCGCTAGGAAACGGATTAAAAGCGGAGTTCTGGATCTACCCCCTTGTCTGTATAATTTTGTTGTGCGTGTGGTATGCTGCAGTTAACTAATAATTATCTTTATAACTTAACCCTTGCATTTTTTAAAATATCAGCATTAATTTACATTATGTCATTTATACAACTACTCTACGGGCAGCTCGGAGATCATGAGTTTGATTCCCGGACTAGGCCTTATCTGTTTGGAGTTTGTATGTTCTCCCTCTGTCTGCATGGGTTTCCTCCGGGTGCTCCAGTTTCCTTCCACACTCCAAAACCATACTGGTAGGTTAACTGGCTGCAGAATAAATTAACCCTAATGTGTGTGTGTGTGTGTGTATGTGTGTGTGTGTGTCTCTTTAAGCACCTGTGATTTGAACTATTAGGAAGGTGATAACATGAAGCAAAACCAGGTTTTGGTTTTTTACTCCAACTTCTAGTATAAGAATAATAGGCACAAGTTCTAGAATAACTTTGGCAGCAGGTGAAAATGACAGCAAGATTATAGTACCTGATGTCATTTTCTTAATGATTTACCTGCTCTGTGACATATACCAGAGGGCCTCTCCCTTCTCCACAATTACAAACAAAGGAAAGATAAAAAAAAAAAGTTCAAAGTCTAATTTGACCTAAACATACCTTACATTGAAGAAAGCAGAACATAATGCTAGCATGTCTCCTAAAGCTTACAATCAGAGCCGTGGTGTCTCAGCTTATATTTCTGAACAAAAGATCATCTGTTCCCCGTTCTAGCTTCCTGCCAGGTATTGGGAAAACACAGGTGTTGTGCTGTAATGTACAGAGCCTGTAGACTGGAAGTGACTAGAGGACGGGGAGAAACAGGAACACACAGGCGTGTAGGTAACTAAACCACTGCATCTCTATACATTGCTTATGAAGTGTCAGCAAACCTGTCTACCGCCCTTTAATTAATGATACTGTAATGTCCTCTTTTAGTCATAGGTGTATAATGAGGCTGCCCAGCAATTCTTTACATGACCATAAGCTTGGTTAGACATTACACAGTTGCTTTTCTAGGAACCAGAAAAAAAGAAGCAAACTGCACCTCAAAAAAACCATGTCAAGCTACAGAGGACAGCTCATTTTATATGTGCAAACCATTAAATGCAAAGGTTGTACTCCCCAGCTCAACTCTAAATTAGAGTTTAAAAAGAAAGGTCCGGAACTCACAGTTACGTAGTTTTCGCCTTACGTATGCTGTTTTAAGAATTGAGCTACTAGGCATGCATAGTAGTTATTTTCGCTATCTTCCTACCATTTCTGTACGTAGATTGCTTAAGCGCAGTCTATTGACATAATTAGTCAACGCTCTACCCATCGCCCCACAAATCATGACAGTCTCCCTAAATTAGAGATGGTTGAAAGGTATGGCAAGTATAGTAAGTTGTTGTCTTTTGTCTCAAAGGCCCCTCACAAACAGCGACTAGTAGGTTTTTAATGCATGTCCTTCATTGTGATGTCACTCTATGAATCTAGTTGCCATAGGCTATTTTTAGGACCTGAAGGAGCAAGAAAAATGTCAAGCTGCTAGACAAAGGTAGGAAGACTAAAGCAGGATTGGTCATAGATCCTTATTAAAATACCTTGTAGTCACCTTTACTAAACTGCGGAAACGTAGAGATGTTGCCCATAGCAACCAATGAGATTCTAGCTCTCACTTTCCAATTACATACTGGAGAATGTCAGCTAGAATCTGTTTGGTTGCTATGGGCAACATCTCCACTTTTTCTTTTCCACAGTTTAGTAAATTTAGCCCTTTGTCTCAATGTGAGTCAAATCATTCCAAACATTTCCCATACCCATAATCCTCTAGTCACACACCCATATATTTATATTCATACTTGTTTTACTAATTCACAATCACATATCAGTGTTTATTTTAGTTTACTGAGTTTTGAAATATATATTGAGTAACAATATAATTATTTTCTGCTACTGTAAATCAAATAAAAACCTTCCCAAGAAATAAATGAAACTTAACATTCTAGTCTGACTGCCTGGGTCATTTATTTACTGACAATAAATATTTGACTAGTGTTCAAACACCATACTAATGCTTGCTGAACAATATCCGAAGCAGCCAGCAACCCTACACCAGATCTGGTTAATAGTATATCCCCTTGTGACGTCACATTGGAAATGAAAATGTACCTTTGTTTTATTATTGTGATTTTGGTGCAGTTTTACTTTACAAATCACCATTTTAATAATTAAAAGCATAAAAAAATAAATGCCTCAGTATAATTATTGATAATGGGCCAGATCCTAAGCTACGTACGCAAGCGATTTTACTCTAGCCGCTGGCGTAAAATCGCCCATTAGTACTTACTGCGCATGTGCACGGCAGGTGTTACACCGCGTAACTCTGAACGTATGTACCAGCCACGTATCAACAGCGTAACTATGAACGAAGGGGCGTGACAGCCATATGACACCCGTAATTTCGCTTCGGAGGCGGGGTGAGGCATTTAAATCGTACAGTTTGGCCGTGCTTAGGCACTTACGTACGTGAAGCCTTTACGTAAGTCAGTAGTTACGCTTTGAAAAGTTAAGGTAGGGTTTGGCAAGTGTTAAACTGCCAAAGTACATATGAGCAAGGGGAGTGCCTAGAAAATACACCCTGGCACATTGGGGTGTTTCTCTATACCAAGAGTGTCCCTTGGTTCTATGGTGCGCATGCGCAGTGCGTTCTAAACTGCGAATTTACGTCTCCGCCACGCGTAAATTCACTCCGATGCGTAGTTCTGGATCTGGCCCATTGTTGTATACAGCTTTCTTTTACTGCTATGAGATAGTATAAACTTTGCACATTCCTGGTAGATAATGTTCATTTTACCTTGTTTATTATCAATATTTTTTAGTTAAAGTCTTCTAAAACCTAAATCAGGACATATGACTTGTATGGAGAATATAATGCATATACGTTGCATGCATGACACATTCCCTGGCACTGATTGGTGTATGGCTGGCTGTGCTGTCCTGGCAATATGGTCAGGGCAATGTTAACAACAAGGTAACTGTGCTTGAAGTTTGTGTGCACTTCATATGGTTGCTGGGAGGATAATATGATAGAGGGATTAGTAACACAGGTGACTGAGTGTCCAGAAACCAATTTACACGCTGCATATCTTGTGTAAGTCAATACAAGCCTGTGTTTATTATTTACCTGAGAATGGTATATGTATATACAAGGCCATTCTGTGAAAGATCTTGAGAGTTACATTTTCATTCTTCATTTCTTGTAAATGAAGCCTGGGAATAGCCCTGACACAGGTTCTCTCTTGTAATAAGTGTTTGGGAGATCACACATAGGTAGATCCTTCACAATTCAGCAGATAGAGAATTAGTGAGAGCTCCATGGAATTACATCTAGATGCACTCAACGCATATTTGTCCATAAATAACTATTCTGAAAGCTATTTATTTCCATATAACTTGTTAAATGAAATCAATATATTGCAAATAATATTGCTTTTCCTGCAAATTACTTGGCAATAAGAAGAAACAAAATACACAGGATTTGGGCATTCATGACCATTTATTAGAAGGGGCTGATTCAGTAATGAAAGCAACAACAAAACACAAAATACAACAAAACACCTAGAAACAAACTAATTCTTGGGACACCTGAGAACAACACTTACAACTTTGACAAGATACAATATCAGAACCCAATAGATCCAGTCTTCTGGGCAAGCCCATCAGAAACCACAGAAATCTTACACAGAGTTACAACAGAGGGACCCTACAAAAAAACTCAGGAAAGCACAGCGGGCATTTAGCACATTCATACTGTGTAACTACTAAACTCCTGCCTCTTAAGCTCGCACTTGCACTGCCATTAAAAACTATTCTTTTAAAAAACCAGGCTCTTTAGAATCCATAGATCCAGAGCCTGCTATTGTAGGGCCAGATCCAGAACTAAGTACGACAGCGAAGTTACGCAAGCTGCTTGCGTAACTTTGTAGATAAAAAAAATGAGGTTAAATGGCACCAATAATACTGAATGATGGTAGAGACTGGATGGTAGAGATAGTTGAAGACTGTAAATGTGAACACACTAATAGTTGTCTGTGTATTAGAAATAGAAACAGTCTAAAACATAATGGCCCAGGTGCAGAACAACGCTTGCGAGCGAACTTACGCGTGGCGGACACGTAAAATCGCGTTTTGGTAAGTACTGCGCATGCGCACCATAGAAAATACGCTCCGTAACGTAGCGTAAATGTGAATGTATGGGCCATTCACGTATGTGTCGCGTAAATCCTTGCGTGTGGGCATGCCAATTTTTCCGTGAGTTAAAAATACGTCTGAAATACGTTATGTAGGCGGGGAGGGGA
>WWET01002070.1:194408-206889 GCA_011038615.1 Limnodynastes dumerilii
ATATACACACACACACACACACACACACACACACAGGGGCTGAGGACCGGAGGACCGGATCCAGACCTGACAACGTCACACAAGGTGCGTAAGTGGCACGACTTCACTGGAGGTGGGCGTGCCTCCAGATATTACAATCTTCTGTACAAGCCCATTTCATAGGAAATGAGCTGTGCTTCCCCTCCGCCCACTAAAGTGGGGGCTCCCACAGTGGTGCGGATTAGCGGTTGTACAGACTGCTGATCTGCGCTACTGAGTGCCATAAAGCCTGCAAACTCCCTCCAACAGACAGCTCAGCTGTGAAAGTCCTGATCACGGTGTCAGTCCTGCTGGCACTGCCTTATATGTATCAATGTTAAGTTATGCTTAAATTACTGAACCTTAATAAAATATAAAAAGTGGTCTCAGGGTGATCCCACCCCTTTTGCATCTAAATCAATAAAAGCACAAATACACAAACTAATAGAGGGAAAAATAAACTTACCGTCACTTTGCAGGTAGCTGATATTCAGTAATGTTCATTGTAAACAATCCATTGTTCCCTGTAAGACATAAACATTCTGTGTTACTGATGCACCAACAGAGACAGCTGCTGATCTACTGTCAGGACCGGGGACCGTGTCAGATTAAAACCACACAGAGGTCTTCTAATCATAGGATTGTATGTTTGTGAATGCAAATAAGTACATTTATAGTCCAGTATTTAAGCTAAACTGAATATAATTTGCATAATAGTACAGCAAGCTTAGAGTATATACTCCAAAAAAGTCCCTGTTCCCCCTAATTACCCTTTAAATTATGTATAATCTTCAAGGAACCATCGTCCAATAAACGCACCAGAAACACTGTGGTACGATTACCGGATTGTTAAACCTGCTTGATTTATATTGGGTGCTAGATATTTTAAGGGAGTCAATCAGTTAACTGAAAGGCTCCCTATATAAATATATATATATATACTGGCCACTGCTGCAGATCTATGTATAATGCTGCACTGACACCTTTTAAGTATACTTTGAAGGTGTCAGTGCAGCAACATATAGATCTGCAGCAGCGGCCAGTATATATATATATTTTAGCACGGCTCTGCTCCTGGATTATCAGTCCCAGCAGAAGAGGTGTATCGTGCATGCCGATAACGGGAAACGGTAAAGCCTCCCGTTTAGCGAGCCACCTTCTGCTGTAAGGCCAGCTTTAGCGTCCAGAGATTATATGTGCTCTGCTTCAGGCTGATGATAACAGAGCCAGAAATACAACCAGTCCCATTCCTTTTAATTGTATGATTAAGGGACTGATTCAGTGTTAAGGGCAAAAGCCATTACAATGTCGGATCCCCACTGTATCCACATTGTCCCAGGGCTCCTACCATTCATTTTTATTTCTTTTGCATGCATTACAATATCTTTGCTTTTGCACACAGAACTTACATACTGCATAGCAATATGTTTAACCTTTAAGAGTACAGCCAGAGTATAACTAGGAAACTTCATATTTCAAGTTCAATTTAGTTTTTACTGTTAAAAACATGGTTTAGCTCAGGTGTACACGTTCACTGACATTCTCTGTTATGTAATAGGAAAGTGAGAGCTATGGGCAACATCTCCAACATTTTTTTCTTTTCCGCGGTTTAGTAAATCAAGCCCTCTCTGGCTTAAGCCGGCCATACACTAGAGCGAGTTCTACACTACATTGGCCCGTCTTGCCATTATTCTGTTATCGGCCGAATTATAAGTGTATGGTAGCGATTTTTTTGCCGATCATTCGATAATCGTCCAAGAACCCTTTTTGAATGATGATTTGAGCTTTTGACATGATTCAAAGATAAAAGTAGATGAGAAATCTGAGGGTTTTTTTTTTAAACTTTCTGACGATTATTGGCTGAAAATAGTGTAGTATATAGCACCGATATGGTTTGGGACTGTACCGGAAAAATTGTGAATATTTTTGGGGATTTCATGCTATTTTTGATAATCCCTCGAGTGTATGGCCAACTTTAGTCCCAATGCCTGAAACGATTTCCAATGACATCAGAGAATGTTGGTTTATTTAGAGTTCTAAGAATAGTTTTGCTCAGCTGTAAAACAGGTTTTAAGTACAGATTGAAAAAGTAAGCTGCAAAAATACAGACGATGGTATATTTGCACAGTAATTACTGGGAGATCCGGGATAATTGTTTGCTCTGTATTTCAATCATCTGTGTGCTTATAAAATCAAGGATACACAGCTAAAGGCTTCAAAAATGAAACTACAATTGTCACCATCTTGTCAGTATAATCTAAAGAAATGTACATTATAAACCTAAAGAACAACCCAACAAGCAAAACATAACAATCTATATATATAAAAGCCATTCTGCTCCTCATCATCATACGCATGCGCAGTAGTGTCCACACTGTTGGGACACTACTGTGTATGCCCAATGGTCAGGAGCAGAATATTTGCTGCCTGGGTGCCCTATTCACTTCCTTCCTCCCTTCACTCCTGCGCTCCATCTGTCTCCTGCTCCTCACACCCTGCCCACACCGCTCCCCTGCAGGGCCAAGCTCCTGCCCACACTCCATCCAGCCCTGACACTGAATGTCCTGCGTGTGACACTGGCGTGATGTCATTGTCACACACAGTGCCGCAGAGGACAAGATAATGGAAGGAAGAACAAGAAGTTCTTAGGTAAGTAAAATCTAGGGAGCTGGAGCCACATGCTGGGGAATATTGAGAGCTGGAGAGACATAATGGGAAATATTGGGGGGACAGGAGACACATGATGGAAATATTGGAGAGCTGAAGCCACATGATGCAGTATATTGGGGGGCAGGAGCCACATCTTGGGAATACTGGGGGCTGGAGAGACATAATGGGGAATATTGGGGGCAGGAGATACATGATGGGAATACTGGGGGACTGGAGAGACATGATGGGGAATACTGGGGAGGCTGGAGAGATATGATGGGAATACTGGGGAGGCTAGAGACACATGATGGGAATACTGGGAGCTGGAGAGACATGCTGGGGAATACTAGGAGCTGGAGACATGTGATGGGGAATACAGGGGGCTGGAGACACATGATGGGAAATATTGGGGGCAGGAGATACATGATGGGAATAATGGGGGACTGGAGAGACATGATGGGGAATACTGGGGAGGCTGGAGAGACATGTTGGGAATACTGGGAGATGGAGAGACATGCTGGGGAATACTAGGAGCTGGAGACACATGATGGGGAATACTGGGGGGCTGGAGACACATGATGGGGGACACTGGCAGCTGAAGAGACATGCTTGGGAATACTGGGGGGGTGGGGAAAATTGAATGGGGAATATTTTTTCCCATCATTCTGATGCACCTTTGATTGGTAATCAAATAAAAGACACCTGTACTTATAGAAACACCACTTCCCAGCCAGCTAAGAAAGAAAATATCTGCCCAATTCTGTAGAAGAACATCAATCACAGGCTCCTGTTCTACTTAATTTATTTATCAAGAAGAAAATTGGATGTGATGTTTGAGTACACGACTTTCAAGGAGATATTCACAGTGTATTGGAGTGAAAACATCAGTCCGTATTTGGCTTTTCGCATTGTAAATTGAAGAACATTTTGCAGCATGAGGCTTTGAGGTATGCACAATAAGTAATAAAGCCATACCAAAAGTAAAACAAGGAAATAAAATATGGGCTCATTAAATAAACAATGCTAGAAAAACCATAGACAGCAACTGAAAATGCTTTGTGTAATAAGTGTTCATTGAGAAGTACAGCACATGATTATGAAATTACTGGCAAAGCCACTTTGTCACAGAGAATACAGTTGTTGCTATGACAAACAGCCAGAAATAAATGGCATTTAAACGGCTGGATGAGCTAGACAGACTGCTGCCCAGCAAAGAGTCCCTCAATATTCATCTGGGATGAACTTTCCCATGACTGCTGCAAGATATCTTTGCAGATGTGTTCAGGAATAATACAGGAATCGTCCTCAAAAAAGTATGTGCAACAAAGTGATAGTATTTAAAATTGCGTTCAACACAAACAAGACTTTCTATTTTATGACAAATGGAGGCTGATCCAAAGGGAGAGATTGACAGCCATACAGGTGAAAATGCAAACCTTGGTAAAACCATGCCATCAAATTTAAACAGTGGAAAGAGAATTATTATTATTAATATTATTATTATCGTTTATTTATAAGGCACCATAAGGTATCAACAGCACCGTACAAAATACAACAAAATACAGTACAGACATAGAGCCGGATTCACAATCCTGGACGTATGTGCAATTTACTGATAATAGCTACTACTCATTTTTGCGTAATCTACTCATTATTTTATATAATCTATGTATCGTTTTGTTATGTCGATTGCATATATGCGGTCTTTAAGACCGCATATACGCAATCTACGTAACAAAACGATACGTAGATTACGTAAAATAGTTACCACGCATGCGCAGTAGCTCTTATCGGTAAATTCCGGACGTATGTCGGCCCATACAGGGTAGGGATGGACAGCATAGTACATAATAATATACAGTACAGACGGGCAGGGATGGAAAATATAGTACATAATAATATACAGTACAGACATACAGGGTAGGGATGGACAGCATAGTACATAATAATATACAGTACAGTACAGACGGGCAGGGATGGAAAATATAGTACATAATAATATACAGTACAGACATACAGGGTAGGGATGGACAGCATAGTACATAATAAAATACAATATAAATATAAAAATATCACAAAAATACAATAAAGTGAAGCAAGCACAGACCGCAAAGCAAAATGCCGGGTGTCAAGCTTGGCAGATCAGGGAGGAGGGGATGGAGCGCAGTGAGAGGTTAAGAGGGAGCCACCAGGTGGGGACAAGGTAAAAGGGTAACAGAGGAGGACAAGATAGTATGAAGTGAGGGGGGAGTGGTGGAGGAGGGAACAACACTAGGATGGAGGGCCCTGCTCACGTGAGCTAACACACTAAGTGGAAGGGATGAAATTACAGAAGACATAAGGTGGGGGAAGGAAGTTGGCTGCTGGGATGAGCGGAGTAGAGGGGGATAAAAAGGGGTAGATGTAGGATGAAGTGAGGATGTTACTACTATTTATAATGAAAGCTATTTAATATTTGTGTGCATTAAGAAAAGGCTTATTGCTGGGTATACACTGGAGGTTTATCTAACAATACAATATTTTTACTCACAATTTAAAGCATGGTTGTCATCTCTCCTGGGGAGTCCGGGGGGATTTCACTAATTTGAGCATTTCTCCCGGTTTCCTGGGAGAAACGACAATTCTCTCACAATGGGCTTAAGGCTGCGATTTAATGCAAATCATGACCTGAAGTCCAGACTATGACATGAAGCTGCATCGTGATAGCATTGATCGCACTAGGAGCTCCCAAAAATCTAATCAAACGATACGATGCTGTTTCACACGATTCTGTTTCATCGTTGGATCATACACATTGGTAAGATGTCAGATTGTGTGACTGGCACGATAGTGGTTTGAGAAGCTGTATGCAGCTTAGTATTCTTTCCAAATGCAAGCAAAAACACTCTAAAAAAAGACTTGCACCTGTTTCTCCTGTTACTCTCAAGCCCTGAGTGAGCTCCTGCTTTTGGTTTAACCTGGTCTTCTGCGATTTTTGTCAAGCAACAAAGTCTTTGTATCAGTACCCTTTCCATCAAAATCAGTCATACCAGTGTCCAAAACAGGTTCACTAAAGTGCCTAACGTGATGCTAATACCAAAAGCTGAAATGTTAAAGCATATTTAAACAAATTCACTGGCATTTTGGGGCACATTAAGGAGCCCCAAGCAAGGCAGCCTAAAACGGTTATTTTTTTACGTACCCGACAACTACCGTAATAGAAGGGAATCAGCACTAAAAATCTTGCTTTATTATGTGTGTTGTATACTACATGACCCATCGATCCTGAGTAGAATCTACATATTCCACCTCATTACCTCTATTGGATACTTTATGACACTTCAGAGAATGATTACCTCAGAAAAAATAATTCAGCACATTGCCTGAAACACTATATAAATCTTCACAAGTAATCTCATATTCTACAAAATATGCCATTGCTATCTATAAGTCATTCATATCATATGGCATGCCTGAAATTATATGCCTGAAAATACTAATTGTACGCATGGTTTTGACAACATGTTGTGTAACATTCTTTCTGATGAAGAAAACATATAACGCAGACTGGAAACACAACCTCCCACTTATCATCAACAGATGACAACTTGGAAGAGATTACAGTTAACTGCAGGAAAACAATCTGAAAAGAAGTGAAACATAAAGAGATAATGTTGGAATTCCCATGGTTGTTCCTAAAACCCAGCGGCGCGGACATTTCCAACATAATAAACTCATTAGCTACAGGCCTGTGTCACATTAACAATTAACATAATAATTCTGCATTTATCAGAGTCCTTTGAAAAGGAGATAAATTTAAGACCACACTAAGAATCAAAGCATGTGGCTTACACACATTTGGGGTAGATCCGGAACTACGTGTGCCGTACGTTTATTCGCGGAGCGTATTTTCATGCGCGTAAATTCTCTACACTCCCCTCGGCACACCCCTTGCACGGACGTATTTTGTCAAGATACGCTTTCCAAACCCTACCTTGAACGTATTTTGTCAAGATACGCTTCCCAAACCCTACCTTAACTTTTTCACACGTAACCGCTGTCATGCGCACACGTACGTATGGGCTGAACAAATTTACGCAGCTAAGCACGCCCATACTGTACACTTTAAATACCACCCCCCGCCTACTTCACGTATTTCAGACGTATTTTGGAGTAACGTAAAATTGGCACGCCCACACGTAAGTATTTACGTGACACATACGTGAAAGGCCCATACGTTCCCAATTACGCTACGTGAATGTGCGTATTTTCTATGGTACACATGCGCAGTGCGTTCAAAACAGCGATTTTATGTCTCCGCCACGCGTAAATTCGCTTTGAAGCGTTGTTCTGGATCAGGCCCATTGCACTCTACAGGAAATTACCCACAGACAATGGGGTGAGCAGTTACCCATCTGCCCCTATGTTCTGCCGGTTTTAGAGAATATGATTATGGGATAGATTTATTAAGCTACGGAAAAAGAAAAGTGGAGTTGTTACCCATAGCAACCAATCAGATTATAGCTGACATTCTCAAGAATGCATTGGGAAAATGAGAACTAGAATTTGATTGGTTGGTGTGGGCAGCATTTCCGCAGCTTAGTAAATCCAGCCCTATGTCTGAACAATCCAGTCTCACGCGTGTGTAAACTACTCCATTTGAGTAAGGATCCAGAGCCATATACTTAGGTTCATGTCTGGATCACAGACAGTTCAATCATGGCGCCCGGATAAATAGATGTGATTTTTTTTGTACCGCTGAGGATATTGTAGTTGTATGGGCATGCTAAACGCCCACTGCGCTATCCAGACTAAATATCCATCCCCATTTTAAGTAAGAACAGATCAGAAGTCTTAAGAAAGGGTCAGAAGTCTGAGCTAGGGGTGTGGTCTCCCGGTCTCCCATGCGCTCGATCAGAAGCCAGGAAGTGATATCAGATCCACTGGCACTGTGTATGCAGCTGCCTCAACTGCAATGTGCAGACACCGCATAACATTTTAGAGTGTGAGTTCTGTGAGTATTTCCCTGCATGCAATATTATTCACTTTATTTTTCACCTCTCACATTTCATTGGTTTTGCTCGGGTCTACATTTTCACCCGTTTTGCCGTAAGTTCTCACATTGTAGAAAGTGGTGGTAATGTGACTCCTAAGGCAATATTTACTAAACTGCGGGACTGGAAAAGTGGAGATGTTGCCCATAGCAACCAATCAGATTCTATCTGACATTCTCTAGTATGTAATAGGAAAGTGAGAGCTAGAATCTGATTGGTTGCTATGGGCAACATCTCCAAACTTGCAGCTTAGTAAATCTGGCCCCTGGAGTCGCAAAGAGTCATTTGCCAGAAGGTGCTATTATCTAATCGTACCCTTAACCCTTTCCTAAACCTAACCTTCTGTTTCCCGCAGTCTATCCCTTACCTTCTCCTGCTTCAGCCCTAATCATCCATGCCTTGCAGCCTCACCCTAACCTTCCCCTTAAAACCTAACCCTAATCTTATACCCATCACAGCCTAACCCTAACCTTCTACACGCCGCAACCGCAGCAGCCTGTCTGCTATTGGGAATGGGCAAATAGGTTCCCATTCCCCATTCAGCTGGCAGCTATATCATTTTCGAAAGCCGCGAACCAGCAACTGCTTCCCCATCCATCTTGCTGATTGGTCAGGTGAGTAGGCCTATGCTTACTAGTGTCTCTGAGTTTTGCAATTGTTACTTCAAATAGAAATCTCACATTATTATACAGCCATTATTAAAGGGCAAAGGGTGCAGAAACAAGAGATGCAGCAGTGTGTATGAGGCAACGTACTGTATATACTGAGAAAACGAGCCGAGGCTTCCTGTAGACTAATAGGTTTCACACTGACGCTGCAAAGACTTCACGACTGTATAGAGCCAAACACAAACCACACAATGAAGGAGGGTGGGAAACGATCCCAGCATCATTTTGCCCATTATGAAAGAAAGCTTGGACAAAAACAAAACACATATGCAGCTGGCAGTCATCCATCTATCACCGGAAATAACAGCCCAAGGTAATTTAATAATGTCAGCTTGTCAAAGGCAACGTGTGCATGGTAACCTGACCGTATATGGCCATGGCACAGCTTACAGAACACAACGAAATGGTGAAAACATGGAAAACTGGAAAGGTTCCAGCAATAAGGAAAATACAGTAGAGAGCAGTGTATGCAGCACTCACCACCTTATCCACCACCCTCCCCTACAAGATGTGTACCAATGGAAACCAGTATGATCACATGAACAGTAAGCATAGTCTTTATATGGTAATAAGGTCATTTCCACTTTTCTCATATAAATGGCTGCAGACAGGATCCAGGCTCTGCAAAAAGCTCGCTTTCAGCTCGGAAGGATCCTCCTGTGTCTGGCAGCAGAGCAGGACGTCATGTACGCAAGGTGGTCGGGGAAATGTATTCTAAATGCACAATAATGGGCATGTTAGGCAATTATGCCCTATCCAGACTTCCGAGCCATCCCCATTTATTAAGCTAAGGTCCACGGCTCATCACGCATAGCCCCCCCTCACCTGCACAGGATTCTGGACGCTGTACTCGGACTTTGGAGCGCGGTGGAATCAAGGGTCTGGATCCGGTGCTATTTACCATATTTCTTGGAATAATTCAAATAAAGCAAAGATATGCTGATGTATAAACACTAATTATGTACACAAGTACATGCTTTCTTTTCCTTAAGCTAAGCATATCAGTAGGGCCAATTCTCTGCAGGCCTGGGAGCAGGTAACATCACGGTGAGGACAAGACACTGACACCTAAGCTGGTATTCAGGGCACTATCCTACATGAAGTTGTCTTTAAACACGGCTTTAGACTAAATTTCAACTACTTGATTCCCTGAGTAACAGCAGTTTGACCTACTCTACCCTGTATTCTATACTAGCGTTGCCCGGGTTATTAATTCAATGAGTTAAATGCCTTCTAGAAGGTTCTACAGAGTTCTATTCATTTCCACAACCTTCTAAAAGGTTCTATTTCTTCTAACAGAGTTCTATTCGTTCAATTTGACTAAACTTGGGCTTAAATGTCATCAGGACTGTCACCAATCAGCTTAGCGACCCCGAAAACTATGGATTTGACAGTAATGTCGGTCATTTTGGACATCGTTGCTTCCAAACAACAATTGATTTATTAATAAAAAGAATTATACACTTCTTGCCACTGGTATTTACAACATATTGGTTACTGTAAGCAGGGGATTCACAGCTTTTTTGGGGGGGGGGCAAGAATTTAGCTCTCCCACTGGCGCCCCATCTCATCTTGGTGCACACCCCCCCCCTCCAATGTTAAGCACAATGTGTATTTGTGGCGCTGATCGCCCCACAACACAAATAGCGCCAAGCGCTTCAATATTAATAAAGGCTGTGCAATATTATAGAACTGCAGGATTTTGGATGCTAGTGCCCTTTGTATTAAAAATAAAAAAATAATAATATATAATTATTTTTTACCGGCGCCCCTGTCAATTTTTTTGGGGGGGGTGAAGGCTACGGCGCACCCCCACTCCTGACTTCAACAGCATCGGGAGTGTCACTATTCATTTCAGCGACCTCGAAAATTATGTATTCGACACTAATATTGGTCGTTTTTGATTATTTTTACATGTCACCCGCTTCCCACCGCCACCCGTAGCAGTGTCTTACCCCCACAGTATTTTCTTTCAGATTGTAAGTCATATGTGTACCAAGTTTGGTGTAAATTGCTCCAGGCATTCCAGTGTTATGCAGGAACATACTTACATACATACATTCATTTTTATATATACAGATGTCCTATTTGCAGTGTAATTCTGAAAAAACCTATTTACGACAATTATTCTTCCATGACATTTAAATTCGTCATTGGCCCTTAGAAAAAATAATTAAAGCTAACAGATTTTCTATTTCAAAACAATCTAATAAACCTATTCATACATTAGCCCAAAGTCAACTATCTCTAAAGATAACTTAAGCATTTGGAATATAAACTTATTCGCGTTTCTAAATTTTAAATTAACGAAACACACCCAAGATGTGGTCTCTAAATATCATAACTAACCTTTTCATTTTATCCAATCAATTATAAGATAAAAAATTCTACGCAGTGAATAGCACTTGTGCCTCATAGTGATGAAGTCATGAGTTCGATTCCCAGGCTAGGCCTTATCTATGGTTCCAGTTTCCTCCCACACTCCAAAAAAATAAAATAAATAAAAGCTGGTAGGTTAATTGGCTGCTGACAAAATTAGTGTGTATGTATTAGGGAACTTAGGGCCTGATCCAGACCTACGCTCGGGTGCGTTTTTACGACGGGCGTAAGCTCATGTTTCGCTTTGAAATTCTGAGCATATGAGCCTTGATCGTAACACCTTCGTAAATACGGTCGAGGGGGCGTGCCTGCCACACGAGATCCGTAACTACGCACCGAGGTTGGGGTGAGGCATTTAAATCGTAAATACGCTATGCACATGAGCGTTTCATGAGCGTAGGTCTGGATCAGGTCCTTAGCCTGTAAGCTCCAATGGAGCAGGGACTGATGTAAATGTTAAAATTTATCTGTAAAGTGCAGTGGAAAATATAAAAATACATGTTAATAATAATGGGGTAGATCCAGAACTACGTGTGCCGTACGTTTATTCGCGGAGCGTATTTTCGTGCACGTAAGTTCGCTACACTCCCCTCGGCACACCCCTTGCACGGACGTATTTTGGCAAGATACGCTGCCCAAACCCTACCTTAACTTTTTCACACGTAACAGCGTACGTCCGCTAACGGACGTATAGAGTACGTGAACGTACGCAGCTTAGGACGCCCATACTGTACACTTTAAATACCACCCCCCGCCTACTTCACGTATTTCAGACGTATTTTGGAGGAACGTAAATTTGGCACGCCCACACGTAAGTATTTACGTGACACATACGTGAATGGCCCATACGTTCAAAATTACGCTACGTGAATGTGCGTATTTTCTATGGTGCACATGCGCAGTGCGTTCTAAACTGCGATTTTACGTCTCCGCCACGCGTAAATTCACTCCGATGCGTAGTTCTGGATCAGGCCCAATGATAATAATAATGATAATTACATCAAATCAAACAAAAGAGTAATTAAAATGATACACGTCATATTTCTTCTAACCGAAAATTGCATGATATTTCCAGGCCATGTGTGGCTGCCTTATGAGGCGCTTAGCCAGAGGCAGAACTAGCGGGTTGTGGGTCCAGGTGCAAAAAATATGCTTTGGCCCTGATGATATCACAGGTAACCCGATGGGGAGCTTCGGCGGTGTAGTGATGACGGCTGTGGGCCCTTGTATCAGCATGGGCCCCGGTGCCACTGCAACTGTTGCACCAATGGTAGTTCCACCCCTGAGGCTAGCATTATTGGCTTTCATAGTAGCCAAGTAGGTTGATGTGGCTTTAGTTTTGGGCTCTAAAACAAATCTGTATTAAGTACATTGGTATTCTGATAAAGAGCCATCTTGCAATGGGTTCCAATGTCAGACTAAGTACAGAATAGACCTGTTCCATCCAGCCTACAGTTAACAAAAATACAAGTACACACGTTCTAGAAACATCACTTTGCCACCTCCCTAAACACATGAGTAATGATTAATTATGATGGACCAGATTCTGAGATACAATGGCTGCGCAATTATGTGATAGCACCAGGAACCACACTCCCTTCAAACATACAACTTCAATAACCCTACTGACTCCTGCATGTAGAATATAGCGGTAGATGGAAGATCCAGGGGTACAAGATGATAGATTCGGACCCCATAGCAAGGAGGTGAGACTGGGGTCTGGGGGCAAAGTTC